>LUCH01002695.1:0-28587 GCA_013368495.1 Paragonimus heterotremus
TGTGACAGGCTAATCCGTCTCGGATGCCGCCAACCCCAGAACGATGCACTGATTCGAACACACTTTTATAGCCGATAAATACAGTAATCGCTGGTCGACCGTACGTATGATGCTGTTCCTGAATTTGGCGAACAGTAAAAATTTGATCAATTCATCTTCGTCCGGGGCGAAACCTTGCATGTTCCTTTTGAATATGTGCCTCCAGAGCTGCAGTGAGTCAAGAAAATATAATGGATACCGGAGCCTTAATAACGAGTGGAATAAGGCGAGTTCCCCATGGTGTTCGCAAGAGCCCGGAAACCTTTTTTGAACATGGGAGTAATTGTTGTGTGGGTCCAGCACAGATGATTGTTCTCCATCGTCCAAACAAGTTGAAACTACTGAGTCAAGATCTTTACTAACACTTCCTATTCCTCTTCAACAAATATCGGCAGTCATTTAAGCCAGCCGACTTATTACGTTCGAGAGCCGAAATACAACTGCGCACCTAGGTTTTAGTGGGTGATCCTATATCTACTAACCAGGGTGCTACATCACAGGTGGCGGCAATACAACAGAAGGCCAGCTAAATTGACTCATAATGTTCCGTCCAACGCTGTAATCTTCTGGACATACTATAGATGAGTCTATCTTCTGCTTCGGTAGTAACTTCATTGACAGACAATCGCCTTGGTTCAGTAGCACGGATAAGCATGAAGAGTCTGCCAGTGTCCTCTAAAGCAAAAGCGGTTTCCATTTCCTTAACCTTCCCCATTATCCAAACCTATCGATCGGCGATCAGGTCAAGCCTCATCTCCCTAGGAATATCCTTACCAAATCTGTCATATGAAGTCGCAAGCGGAATATCTTGTCTGACTTCTAAAAACTTCAGGAGTTTCTTAGGGATTCAATGTCTGTTCAACCCACGAACCACCGTGCCACATGTTACAGTACCCGCTTCATAAATTACTCTAACCGTCTGGACTTATTATTATAGGTAATTGTGCTATCTGCCTCGCTGACATAAGGTCGCCTGGGATCAGTAGCACGGATAGGCTCAAATAGTTCATCGGTGTTCCCTGAAGCAAAAACGGTTCCCATTTCCCTAACTTTTTCTACTAATCAAGTCTCACAACCTCTCTTTAGACTGTTTCAGTCTTCTACGGATCTCTCCTAGAGTTATTATGTGAACCATCGGGAGGGATTTTCCGTCTGCCTTCTAACAACTCCAGGGATTTCTCCAAGGTCCAATGTTTGTTAAACTTATGTACCCCTGTGCCGCACGCTACAGTATCTGCTTCATGAATGGTCTGTGATATCTCGGTCCAGCAGCTATTAGGATCTTCGGAATGAGTACCATTAAGGCAGCTTTCGAAGCTGATTTGGTACTTGTGCTTTACCGATGGTAAAGCCAATTTCTCAACAGCCAGTCGTTGCTGTCGGTGGGGTCGTAAGAACAAAACGACAGCTTACCAACACATGATCTGAATCCAAGTATGTGCTCCAGTAAGAACGACAGTCTTGAATGTAACCCCGCCACTCATAACCAACGGTTATGTGGTCTATCTGAGACCAGGCCTGATTCGGGCGCCAAGTATAGCATTGACGTGCTCGATGCCTAAAACTAATGCTGGCCAAAAATGGCTTATGCTCAGTGCACAGCTGCAACAATCGCCCGCCATTATCTGATCGATGTGGCCCTATCCCAAACCTACCACCTGAACGAGATTCGGCCTCACCAAGGCGGCTGACCTGAGCATTCATATATCCGGCCGGAACGACGATATCGGAGCCACGTGTCAACTGAAGGAGCGGCCAGATCCGAGTAAAATGCGACCTTGACGCCTACGCCATTACAGTCAATAGGAGCGTAAGCAGACACAATGAAGAGTCGCAAAGGTTTTGAGTCTAGAGCTAGCCATAACAGAACCCGCCAAGCGGACGACACAAAGTCTACTGTTACCAGGAAACCAATTTACCAATGCGGCTGTTGTGCTGGGGACAGTATCAACTGCGTCCTGATCGGTAGCACCGATCTTGGAGTCACTCGAAGTGTGTAACCACCACCGGATGGACAGAGCGAGTGTTAGTAGTCCCATACGTTGAATGCCGTCCTGGATTCTAGTCTTTAAAATGCAGTAGACATCGAAACTTAACGAGTTTAACGTTCCCGAAAGAGCGACCTGTCGACCTATACGTTTTAGTGTGAACGTTGACTGACATTCGAAGTCTAAACAAGAGATGAGGGAAACCCCAGGGTAAAATATTGGATTTACCAACAATATTACTACGATTAACATCTTCTGTGGATAATTACTAGGAGTGGGGTCCGGAGGAGCGTGACTGTTAAAATTGATAGGATCGTGGGGAAGGGATCAGGAGTGGCATGTTTACGCTTAACCACCATGTTTTATGCAGCAAACAGGGTGACCCGGTTTATATTGTGGAGTAGCCGATGCAGAATGGAATTACTGCTGAGTATTCAGTTGTATGTGGGATGAGATATTGTCAGGAAGTCCAGACCTAAGGAGGATAGTGATTAGGATTCTCAACCAAAGCCTTTGGCTCAGAAGCTTGTACCGCACGGCAACGGATGAGTGACAGTGTACCAAAACTAGTGTCTTTTCCGAGAAATTAGGTCAAACTTCTTTCAACCCTCAACTGGGGGAAGTAGGAGACTGGGGTTTGCCAGACTCCTACCTATTGGTCCAGTCTAACCCAACGGTTCATTAAGATGCGCAAGCCGTCACACATCGTCAAAGTTCAGTCCTGTTGTGACAGAAAAAGATGGATAAACAACGAGAGATCATAAGACACTTGCGAATGAAGTACAGCACGGCAGCTGCGAGGAGTCGTGATGAGAGACATCAACACAGTTTGTGAAACTCGGGAATTTCAAAATGTCGACAGTCGTCGCTAGAGATTTCGAGCACGCTGCATTAGTCTCACAGACTCCGGGAGATATTAGAACACGGAAAGCCTGGCCTGTCAGATGGCGGAACTACATACCCATTCTGTAACGTAATGCCATACCATAATCCAGATATGGGGTCATAATTAATTTGTGGCATCGAATATACAGACTTAGTCAAAAAGTGATCCATCTGATCAACTGATTTCTTAAAATGAGTCTGCTCATCTGTTTATCAATTTTCAGCCCACTGACTACCGTTTTAACGTTATCGGGCACAACACTAGGTCGCAAGTCTGAAAATTACGCAGAAACAAGCTTCAAAATAGACAGACCGACTAACAAATAGCTGTACGCAAATAGGAGCTCTTACATAGGCAGATTATATTACCCGTCAACGCGACACGGCGGCTTAACGAAGTAAGTACACACATGAAGAGCAATCACTCATCTGTAAGCAAAATAATCAGTTGAATAGTCTGTCAACCGTGACCTGTGAATGCCATAAGACTCCACGTCAATAACAGGGAACCGGTTTTATTTTCATTTTTAACGTCCTGACATATTGATGTTGATTGTTTAAATTTAGCCACAGATGTTCCGAGAATCACGTCCCTTATTTTTCAAGTTAATTGGGACGACTTTCCACTTATGGTAATCATATGGTAGTTAAATAAAAAAAACGTAAACATAATGCCATCAGTGACGACCTTTTGTTCGAAACCAACTCAAGTAGCAGACACGGTTTACATAAGAGCTCATCACCATCAATTCTTAATAGTAAATTGAGTACGACTGACGCAAGCAAATTAAAATGAATTTGTTTGATGTTCAGTCACCTGGAAAAAGGATAACATTTATCCGACCACCGATTGCACGGTTGTTGGTTCAAGATTCAGTTACGGTGAACCTACGCCTGTTTACAGTTGAAAAGTCAGTGACCCACTGTAGTCTGTGGTTGTAAATGCTGAACAATTTACGTCACTACCCGAAGAGAGCGGTGGGGATGAAAAGATTCAACAGTAATGCCTAACACGCAGGTAAATATCAGGAAAGTAACCATGGGGAGCCGATACAAAACAAATTCATTCGCCGACAGTCGTCCCTGTTTTCGTTGGAATTATCATGGGAAATTGTGCCTTCGGCAACTCAGTTCATACGTACATAGAGAGATTAGAGGTAATTCCATGATGGACAACAGATGGGAGAAGTCCAGATGCCAATCGTATGATCTGTCAAATTGTCGTTTCATCACATACCATTAACTGCTAACAACTGACCCGTCCGAGTATAACCAAGTTCCAACAAATCAAAACAGTTGCTGAATAAGATAACTGAAATAAGGCCACCGGAAAATGAGAAAAACGAAGCATTATAACTTTAACAGATGTATAAGCTCAAGTAAAAATACGAAAAAGAATAACGGGCATCTCGAGTGAGGCCGGAAGAGACATTATCCAGCAGCCTGGAAGCAAGAAGCTGTCAAATAGATTTCACTAGTCTCCAAAGCATCTGCAAGTTGGTCTGTTACAGAATCATTGTAAACCTGAAACGAGAGGATAGTAGACAAGTTGAAGATGAATTCCTTTGGAAACTAAAATCAAGTGGGTGGAGAAGAAGGATATAATAAACATTATAATGGAAGGATATTGACGTCAAATGCTTTCGCAACCGACCAGCATCATCATAATGGACTTTGTTGAAAACTGAGGTCGAACACAAAATTTTAAACCAATGAATCGAACTGACTTAACACTGCCAACTATGTTACCAGCTCCAACCGTGCAAATAGGACGAAGACAGTCTACTGAACTCGTTGTATTATCTCTTAGTTTTGGCTGGATTAAGACAATGTTTAGCTGTGGATCTAGGAAGGTTACACACACAAGACCAAACTGGTTGCCAGCGGACGCACACTTGTGGTTTCCACGTAGGATTGTCACAACAAGGAACAAAACTGTCAGACAAAAGGAATAAACTAGCATGACTTTCTTCATAGTCTTCTAACCAACGCGAAAAGTTACTAATAGAAGACAAAAAAATCAGAACAAAATTCCAGTTGCATCCGCCAGTATCAAAACGCCCTTATTAATCGTTTGGAATTTCAATTAGATAACAACGGGTGTTTAACATAACAACCCTGCACCCCATCTGCATAAGCAATTGTGGTTTTACTTTAGTTACCTAAATAAGTGCCATTCGACCTATGCTGTGGCAAAAATGATTTCCATGCCACCAACGCGTGTTGCGCGAAAGGGTCGTGGCCTTCAGGTAAATCATGGGTCACCTTGTACGGCGCGTTCAGGGTCCTTCAATCTGACAAAGGGCTCATTATGGTGGAAAATATAAACTGAACACGCCCGTTATAGAAGTATCCAGAAACATAATCCATCAGCAATACCTTCCTTACTAACAAGTCGATAACAGTCAGCTTCCGCGACAACCGAACACATTCTATTAGAGAGCCCTTGGCTGAATTGTTTCAGAAGTCTCCACAGAGAACGAACTTTGCCCAAGGTATGCAAGACGACCGTGACATACGGTCAGGTATGGTGCATTTAAATATGGCCCTTATGGCTTATTTTTCAATCATCACTGAACAGGATGTCATTGAAGTGTCAAAGAAACGTGTTTCAGAAGACAATGAACGATGCCAGATCCGTACCTAACTCAGCTAAAATGCTGTAGTCATGTCCTCATAATTCAACTGTGAGGTTTTTGTTAGACCACACTGCTCTTGTAGAGAAATGAGTGCAGGTATAGACGGGAACTCTGAGTAACTCCTTGTTACGTTCACCTACCTCGCATTCAGAAAACTGACTTTTGTCTGCTTCGTTTCGCTTGTACGATACCTCTTGGTCCGCCAAAGTAACTCATGACAATATCTTTCGATCTTGTGGCAATCCACCGTATGTCTTGCTACACCTGTTGGAGTGATCAAGTCCTCTTATATCCTTCATAATTCAGTTCAAACACTTGTGGAGTGATACGGAAGAAGCTAATGCGAGGTGCTATCTACAACAGGCCTGGTCACACGATAGTGAGTTAAGTCTCAGACCACCAACAAAACGGCCAAGCGACTACCGACTGTCCTACAATTGAGATCGGGTTTCCAGTCCGCGCGCTGCCTTTCAATCGTTGAGACATTTGGGAATGGCCAGCCGTGCTGTCGATCGTGGTGGCCGAAACATTCAAGCGATAGAGCCAGGCGACTTGACCTGAAACACCTGACATCCCCGCGCCAGCGAAGACGACTGTGCTTAACGCCATCTGATAGCGTTCTTCGCTAACCCGATTAGGCTAGGAGGCCATTTGAATTTCCGCGAAGTGGCTTGGACTCCAGTTTCTGATGTCGGATACTCACTTATGGGAAAACCGATACAACGCTGGCTGGGCAGTGACACTTGACGTCCGCCTGCCCAGCTACTGTGCAGCAAGCACTCTAGCCAGATGGCGTCACAACATTCGGGGAGTAGTCGAATAATTTCATAGCGAAGTGTGTACCAACTGCTCGAATACAGTTGAAAAATACTGACGACTTTGAGGTAAAACCAACGGACACGGAAGGATTACATAGAGTTAGGCAACTGTCAACAGTTTTACAAATTCTCCTCTTATCAAGAATAGCTTGAATTACAATCGGAGACTGCGCCAAAAGTGGTCGAACAGGTCGATCGAGAATGGCAACATTCACATACAATGTGTATAACTACCATTGCAAAAACTTAGAACGATTAGTTTACCGGGAAGAGAGGATAGACACTTCTAAGCACAGGTGAAAAAGATGACTAAGCTAATCGTTTGAGCCCATAGCTCACGTCACTGGGATGAAGACTCTCCGTCATAGTTCAGTTTTCATGACGTCAAATTGGGATTGTAACCTTTCGAACAGTAAGCAGGACCGATCATGATTAAAAAAACGTTCTGAACGGAAAATTCAACACACCAGATCTAGTGGGCCTTATACAGACTCTGAACAAAGACAAAAAAATGGATATTTTACTAGTTGAAAGTGTAAAGGAAACCTAACAACACGTGTTAATGCGAGTATTGCACGATCCGTAGCGAGATCACATATGTACGACTCAAGCTAGCGAAGTTCTCGTAAAAACGTGGTGTTGGAGTCGGAAATTGCAACAAACTTCAAGAACATGATAACTATTCGTTTCACGTTGCTGTTGTCCTTTGTAAGTTAGATCTTCCCTCAACTGTTTTTCTGAAAACAGTATGTATGATTTTTGCTGAACCTGTGTCGAGAGTGAGTGTAATCCAGTAACTTGATTTTTCATCTTGGGATATAATGACATGCAACGTCCTTGGTAAGGCTTCTAATCGGACAAGCTTGCTAAGCCCAACACAACCAAACCAGTCAGCGTGCAACCACAGCAGCTGGGTCAGCATTCTAGTAAGTGGCCATTCTATTTGCTTAAAAAGCATACAACAAAGCAAGTGAGAAGACAAAACGATTCTACGCATGTTGTACAGCGATGCAGATTTTAGTGTGACTTTGCAACGCTGCACTGATAAGATAATGAGATGGTGATGTAATTGATCGATATGCCTTCCGATACTTACACTCTGACTGGCGCTCCATCCCACGGCCGATTCCGTCCTTGCTCGATTTCAGCACACAAAAAGATATGCGGATTGTAAATTGGATCGGCAACCATCGTGTAAGATGTCGAGGTCTATATGTGTAGTGATCAAATGAAATGTCTAAAAAAACGCTGAGGCCTGTGGGGAAATTTTGAAACGTTCCAACACCACTGGGTTCACAAGGGAGGGGCTTAGTGTTCGGAATACGTTTACCGGTTTCATGTGTAACCACGCCACCGTTAATTTACTTGTACTTATTCGGAAGCATAAACAAAGGACCTATTAAATTTTGCTATATTATTTTCGAAAACCTTTACAGAAGTGATTCACTGGTTGTATGCGCGACCGCGTTAGATACCACAGGATTAGTAAAACTATTTCGAACATTGAGGCAACCTACTAGTAATAAAACAATTTAGCAGTGGGTCACGGATTCGAAATAGCTCTGTCTTTTAGACACTGCAACTGAACACATTGTATCAGACCACCGGTTCTGTGAACGTCATCTGAGACTATGATCCGAAGCGCATAAAATCTTGCGTTGTTTACACAATGATCGCCTATTCCAGTCTCAGTCCAGCTACCTCTATCTGCTGAGTCCAAACAAATACGAACCCGATCATGATAGAGAGTTTAATATGAGAGTCAACAGCTAACTCAATTGGCTTAGTTAATTAACAGTATGGTTCAAGATTTTTCATAGCCCGCCATTTAATGACGACTACCCAGAACCAGATTCCACTTTAGTTAATAACTGACATCAAACCTCAAGTTTGCCGATCGCAACGGTTGTAACAGCAACTGTCTACTATATGCAAAGTTAGAACAACCCAGGAAACTCAGGATTTTTTGAAACCTGACACACAGCCCAGTTAGCCAGAAAGTAAGGACAGCGAGTAAGACTGAAAAATTCACGGTTTTCATACTCACCCGAAGTGCATTCACCATATTCGATTTTAAACACGACGATGATGCCAGCAAATTAAGCAGACTGGCAACCAAAATATGTCTGTCTGATGCACTGCAACCGAGTGGTTGCATGGGAGTAAACAACTGAGATGCAGCGTAGGCCATGGCGCGCTCGAATTGTTCATCAGGAAACGGCCAGCTACGTAGAGTCGTCAAAATACGTCCCAACAACAACTCACTTACGCGTGCCCGGTTGGTGGCGTGAGGTGCAGTTAGGGCTGCAGAGATCAACTGACGAACGAGGTCAGAGAGCAACCTGACATCAAATGTGTCGGACCACAACCAAGCAAACGATCGCCAAGGACTAGCAGATGAAATATGTTCGAAGAATCGAAGCAGGTATAACAAACGAGGGCTCGATAGATGATTTGTGACAAGCACGGTGAGTAGTTTGGCGACGATGTGACTATCCGTTAAATCAAATTCGATTACCAACTGGCCAGCAAGTTCAGTCGCGCTCGCGCGTTTGCTCTCCTCAGCGCTCAATAGCTGTTGTACACAAGTGTGGATCCGATCCTTTCGAATTGATGTGAATGCGGCTTCATTCTGAGAAACCCGTGTCTCCGAAACTTCAAGGAGCATCCGCTGATGCGCCGGGACAGAACAAGTGGCTAACAAAGCCAATCTAAGTAGAACTGCACGTAGTTCTTCCATGGATAATCGGGGCCAGAGGACAAAGCTTAATTGAGATCGCAGAATGCACCGAGCTATGCACCATCGAGACACCGGGTAAGCATTCATATCACCTGTGAACACAAACGAATGTAAATAAGGCAGAAGTTCCTCACGTACGACCGGAATTCGGAGCAGTATTTCTCCCAGCACAAAGTCCTCTTCGCTGGGCGGAGCATGCTGCTGGGAGCTCTGATTATTGAACGCTGGCAAACCAGGATCACCATAGGCCATGGTTGTATCTAGCGTTACGTCAGAGGCGTTGAGCCCACTCGATCTGAAACTAGAATCTACTAAGAGACTTTGGTTAGACAGGTTAGCGTCGGTATCAGAGAAACCGTTTGTATTCAGAATATGAGATGGAAGTTGAAGTTTGCTGATCAACAAACGACATCCGAATTCTCGTAGATCCACGCGGGCGAGTTCGGCCAAACGAGGCAGGGTACGAAGCAGGCGTTGACGAAGTGACTGACTCCAAACAGGCAGTTTACTACCCGGTATGGCGGGGTCGGCAATGTTAACCAAATCGGTAGAGGCAACTTTCATTAGAAGAGCTGTCATGAACTTGATCGGGCTAGGAACAAATAGAATGAAAGGGAGGAAATAAGAAGCATCAGGACGTGAGTAAGTTTAATAAGGACGCAGAGCAGTATGTATAGCTAATCTACAGCACAAGAGGAATCCCAGAAACTAAAAACGGTGCGCTTTAACCGAAAAACGGTCAAGGGCGATTTGGGTTAAATAGTTGGGTCCGGACAAAACAGTTGTAGTGAAGCACACTGCCAACGTAGATAGCCGTAGAGTCAACTTTAGTGCACGCTGGAATACCTAAACTGTAAAGATTCTCTGGTGAAAGGTTGCTCGAGACCGAGGTCCGTGGCAAGCGCACCAATATTTAAGCACGATTTAGGTCACCATTACTGAGTAACTGCATGCAGGATTTAACCAAGAAAGGCTTCGATTATTATAATATGGGTCGCGGCTGGACGTCAGGAACCACATAGAGGTAAAGAAAAAGTTCACCCGAGAACTACCAAGAATTTCCGGTAATGTTCGTTTTGCACACTCGCCATCTCGAGTGAATAAAGACCGTATTAAAAGCGCTACGACAATTTGAGGTTAACCAGGAAAACGAGTAAACAATATGTAGCAATCAATGCTAAAAATGACGCATAGTTTATAAGGTAACAACTCAGTGCATCATACTGAAATTTAGATATCCAGCCGCTAGAGAAGGAGAAACCTGGGAGGGTTCTCATTTCCACGTTAAGAGCTTGAGACAAAAAATGGGAAATTAATACAGGAATAACCATCTAGAGTTGTAGAACCCTAAAAAATTTTCCAGGTATCGAAAACCGCAAGCATCGACAGACTGGTTAAAACCTTACACAGAATGCGATCACAATTTGATAACAGCTTCATAGTTTTTAGAAGTACGGCGGACGGTTTCAAAACGTTCTTAAAGAAAATTAGACGAAACAGATTTAATGAAATATGACAAGGTAAACAGAAGAATACTGTGAACTAAATTTCGCATGAAAATAAAGTCAGACAAAGAAACGGTTTCTTAAGTTTATCGAAAAAATCAGCGATTGATATGACGTATTACCAAATTCATCAAAGTCTCTGCCCTTCTGACTGGTGGATAATTAACTGCATAATAACGGGCCAAATCAACTTACTCATAGAGGTGGTCATACGCTTCCTCCCAAAGTGGCAAATGGTTTTGATAAAGACATGCTTCCATGGCCAACTGTCGGTGTCGCGCATCGGCTTTCTGTAACGCTTCTCTGCACCAGTCCACATGTTCGCCGATCTTATTTTGAGACATTAAATCTTCCGTCTCCACATCGTCCACCAGATCCTGATTATGGCGTAAAATCTGACGATCCAACAAACCCGAGTGTTCCGTTGCGTACGCCAGTCTGGCCTGTTCATCGGCCAAACGTAGCCACTCTTCTGTTAGGTCACGGGCGATTTCCAAGACAGCTAGCCCATGAGGGCTGTAAACGACCCGTCGAGACAAACCTAGAGGAGAGAGGAAAAGAAGTCAGATTTCAAACGAGAACGTTGTAGTGGGCTACAAACCAGCAGCTACCATTTGCCCAAAAATCTAAATCTACAGGTACAACTGAATGCCTACATATTATAAAACGAAACCTAATTGAAAAAAGAGTAAGGAGATAGTTATAAAAGAAGTATCCTCGTAGTTTTCACCATATGGATCAATTAACTGTCTTTACATCACAGGTAGCAAAGATAAGCAGTAGCAATCAGCACTCACACTGCTAAATGCGAACAGATTTATCAATAAAATGAGCCATAGGGCTACAAGCATCAGAGAATAATAGGGAAGAAGGCGACTAACCGACTGGCAATTGACAACCCTAAACAGTCTAACACATAGAAGATAAACAACAAACACGAACCTCTAATAAAATGAAGCACTTCGGTTTGATCTGTTACTGTGTGCAGGAGTCTACGAAGAGCTTTGAAAAGCGTGGAAGTAATGTTCTGACACAGAAGTCCTCTATCCCAGTCAGCCGATGTTGATGTGACTATTTCGTTGTGAACCTTATTTGAACTGATTAAGGGAAAAAGTCCGGCATGACTGAAATGATCCACCAGGTTGCTTGCGGCCGTAATTCGAAGACCGTCCGACATTTCCCACTATAGAGAGACAGAGCGCAAACGTCGGACAAAATTGGTAATTCGACTGTTTCTTTACAAAGAATAGAAAGCATGCACTGTAGAAATGTTATGTCGTGTTCTCCTTGGTTCAGCGAAAAACGAATTGGAGGCGTTTTAGTGACGAGTCAAACTAGTGACAAAAAGGCCACCCCTACTGTCTGCTTTCATGGGTCAAACCTGGAGGTCAATCAGAGCGATTACGAGGGACAGAAGCAGCACGGTCATCTACGGTTGTACACCACGGATCAAGCCGTTGAGATGCAACATTCAAAAGTCCGCGAAATAAAAATGTTATGTAATCAAACATAGTTACAGAATGTGGAGGAATATCTAGCGGTAACGGGACTATACATCAAACAGTCGATATCTTAGGATTAGGAGACCAACCACCAATAAACACGCTTTATTAAGTAATCAAACCTGATATAGCGGTATAAAAAATGGATCTGAGCTTAAATCGCCTCAAACAATTCAGCATGACGGAATCCATCGAAATATGGTTTCAGATCGCAGAGAACAACCGTCTTATTTCTGTACCGCAATTATTCCGTCGTAATGCACAGGGCGGACTACCAGAACGTCGTTTAATTTAATGAAACGTCATTCAACTCGACAACAAATTAGCTATTGGCAATGCTACTTAGGAGCCATACGACTACAAAAAACAACAATGAAATCATGAAAATAAAAATATAGGTGAAACGAAAGCCACGAAAAACTTTCACGTAAAAACTGAAACACAACATAAAAATTCCCACTCACTACAACTACATAGCAGAATAGAAAACGAAGGCAAGAAGGTAAGTGCGGCTTTCATAGATCAGTCCAATTACCCTTCACTCATCGATAATTCGTTCAAGCAGCTGCATACAAGTCACTGAACCTGACTAGCAGCCATCTCCTTCAATACCTGCATCCGCGGTTTACGAACCTGAGAGAATAACACAGCCTATGGTGGTCAGCCCGCTGATAACTGTCACCTTACACCAGTGGGCTGTACCAATGGCGGAGAACTCAGTATGGCAAGTAAACAGTCGATATTTTTGGCGCATAGCTGATTCAGTTAGCCCTCCGTGTATACTTAAAGACTGAACAAACAAATTGAACTAGCCGTACTTACCAAATAGCCTCTTCCAAACTCCATCGTTACGTGTCTGCAGCTGCCAACTAATGCATGCGATTGAACGTACGCATTGGTGGGTTCACATCTAAATATGAATTGTCTTTCATGTCTTTCACCAGTCGTAAAAAGTAACACTACTTTCACACAAGCATAGACTAAGCTTCAGATAGATGCACTACTGTTGCTAGGGTATTCCTAGACTAGAGAAAGTTGTCCTAGTCTTGGATATATGGGCTTGTATTTTAATTTCTATACTCTCGTCGTCGCTGATACAACTTACCAAATAAATGAACTGACTGACAACTCCATAACTTCATCGTTCAAGATGAGTAACACAGACTAACAATCGCATGATACCTATGTGTCTGTGTGCCTTAAACTCAACAAGGCCATTGGAGTGGCTAACGCATCTGAAACTGCATTAACTGCATTGCTTATATACATAAACAAACAAGCATAAAGATTGAACATCACTCACAACTGGTCGCGGTTGTCGAATTCCTATAGACTTTCCAATCGGCCCCTTCTGAACAGCAGAAGCACTAGACTTGAGTTTCGCTCTCATTAGAGCTCGTCAATTGTGCAGATACGTGCCAAAGCCGAGACTAGAACTCCGGCCACGCTGTTCATGAGGCAACCGTGTTTACCACTGCGCCATTGGCCTCACATTAGGCACGACCGAATTATCATATTCGAACGCTCAACCACTTTCATGAGAAACGTGATCGGAGTTCTAGCCTTGGCAGTTGCAAGGATATGCACTATTGACGAGCTCTAATGAGAGCGAAACTCGAGTCTAGTGCTTCTTTTCCAAAGGGGCCGACTGGGAAGTCTATGGGAATGCGACAGCTGCGATCAACTGTGGGTGATGTTCAATCTATATAAAAACCAAAATCCCCTACTACTCACTAGTAAACAAGGATACGTCTGGATGTGATTGCACTGGCTTAACATTATCTGGTTACCTTGAACACTCCAAGATTCAGCAATCCATTCAGAGTTCTACAGGTTCTTATTTCAAGTTTGCCGAAACTGGACCTCAATGAAATGTGTTGCAAATGATAAAGACCCACACACTGATACGAGAGGCAACCCACAGGTACAAACATTCGGCAACATGCCGAACAGTCAGAGTTTTTTTTTTTCAAACCAATTTCTTAACTGAAACGATTTGTCAGGTACGTCAAGAATATTGAGAATATGAACTACCGGTAATCGCACTCTATTCATTTGCACCAGCGTGTTTGAACACTAACAGAGCTGTCGAAGTAGTCCACACATGGTATATTCACGCCTTCGCAAAATGATGTTATGCAATGTAAAAAAAAAGCATACAAATAGACTCACTCCCATAAGATCGTTCACCTGAAGCCAAAATGCTACACTGTTGACGTTCACTTCCGGATCTAACGAAGTGAAAAACACAAACGATAAAAAATGACGCAGAACTTCAACCATAGTTGAGGACTAGCAAACATCAAGTCAAAAAGAAACAAGAGGGATGGGAATCTAGACGAAGAGCAGCTACGTAGGCATGTAATCAAAAAGGTCAATAACTCTAGCTATAGATACTCACAAACTTTGTTGAAAATGATTTCAAGATAGTGTTGATCAACCTCGTGGTACCCTAAATTCGATCGGCGGTTGTACTGGTCATCGAGTCGGTGTAAGTGAGACCACATGTGAAAAAGATGGTTCACTTATCACCAGTCAATCGCGCCGAATTGACAGGTGGGCTGAACATTTTGAAGAACAGTTCAGCTGGCCTCAACCAGATCACGTGGACGACGGGACCCGATCGGTCAGTTACTGCATTCCAGACGGTCCTCCATCGGAAGCAGAAGTGGTCCTGGAGCTCAAGTTATTGAAGCGCAATAAGGCTCCTGGTCCAGACCTCATCCCTCCTTCCCTTTTCAAGGATGGTAGGGAGAGGTTGACATAGGAACTGACAAAACTCCTTCAGACGATCTGGGAGATTGAAGAGGTGCCTCGTGACTGGGGCCTATCAACAGTCATTCCCGTCTTCAAAAAGAGGGCCCGAAGCCTATGTGACCACCACAGAGGCATCAGTTTGGCATCCGTTGCGTCCAAGTTACTCACTGTCCTCATTATACGTCGGCTCACTGAGCCCAGAGAAAGCCAGATACGTGAAGGACAGATTGGATTCCGTCCTGGTGGGGGGTGCGTTGACCACATTTTTACCTTGTGACGGATCTTGGAACATCGGCACAGTTACAGACAGCCGACGGTCTTGGTCTTTTTGGACCTAAAGGCTGCTTTCGATTCAGTTGGTCGTACGGTTCTCTGGAGCTGTCTCCTTCGCAAGGGAGTACCAGAGAAATACGTGAATCTATTGAGATCACTGTATGCTCACTCTGCAAGGCGGGTGAGAGTTTATGGACAACTGTCTCGAGCGTTCATCACTTCTAGTGGTCTTCGTCAAGGGTGTCCGATTTCTCCCTTCCTGTTCAATTTTGTCATGGACGATAATCTGGAGGGTGCCCTTCATGAATCCAGTGGGCTTGGAGTTGAGCTTCTTCCTGGCGCTAGATTGACCGATCTGGAGTATGCGGACGACATTGTCTTACTTAGCTCCATGCCCGACAGGTTGATCGACCAAGCTGGTTTGTATGGAATGTGCTTTACACCTTCAAAGTGCAAAGTGCTGCTTCACAACTGTGGCACGTCAACTCCTACTTTCTTTACTTCAGATAATTCGCTTGAGACTGTGAACAGTTTCACACACCTAGGTAGTACTATCTCGTCAGCTTGTAATATTGCTGATGAGATATCAGCGAGGATAGCAAATGTACGAGTTGCCTTTACCAAACTGCGTCATCCGTGGCGTCGAAAAGACGTCCGGTTGTCGCTGAAAGGAAGAGTATATAATTTTTGTGTACGTTTTGTTTTGCTCTGTGGTTCGGAAACAATACCTGTTCGCAAGAAAGATGTCAACAAGCTTACGGTGTTTGACCATCGTTGTCTCCGTCAATTGGCCCACATTAAGTGGACTGATCGCGTCAGCAATGTGACGGTTCGCCGACGCGTATTCCGGAACGCTCGGGATGCACGATCAATTGGTCAACTAATCACGTTGCATAGCTTGCGATGGTTAGGTCACGTACTTCTTATGACAGCTGAGCGTTTACCATACGGATCATTGTATACTGAGACCACCAACAGTTGGGTGAAACCACATGGTGGTCAAGCAGCAATGTGGTCACGATATATGAAGACTGACTGCTCCATTGAGCAAAGTGGATAGGTGTCGCCTGTCTGGATAGGGTCCTTGTGATCACTCAAATCGCTGGTTGGAGACACTAACCGAGATGGCGATGTGTCGCTGTCGATGGCGTACCTGTATCCATAACATTTCTAGTTCTTCCGCTTAGTCTTCTTTTATTAATTTTCAAACTTCTTAGTAACGTTTTCTTCCAGGATATTCCACGTCACTGTTGAGGTGAGCGGCTGCCCGAGCCACAGTACCTTCTGGTCAAGCTCATGGCTGCTATGAAGATGACGATGTTTGATATGATTGATGAAGATATCTTTCCAACACGTTTTTGAGACTTAGCTGAGGGGTTTGATCGCAGCACCTCTTCTTTTATTTTCTGGTCACGACAGCTCCGGATGTCTTTCATGTTATGACCTGAAGATCATCTTAAACCGGAAAAGAAATGAATTCCACACTCCACTTTTAATTGTCCCATCAACTTCGAGCAACGAGAATTGGTGTTACCATCTTGCAAGAACCAATGATTCGTCTAGGCGATCTAAGGCAACAAACGAGATCTCAACATTCCGGTGACAGTTTGTATAGTATCGCTAACTCACTTTGTCCATTTATCCACGCAATTTCCTAAGTTAGTACTGGGCCCAGACTAGCTCAGTGGTAATGAAGCCAATCACGTGGTTGCAGGTCAATGCAAGAATTCCGCGACTGCTTCCACATAGATTTGAGCTGTCCGACGGTACTCAGCATGCATTTAACCTTGTAGCATATGGGGACGAGCATTTTGCAGAGTACAAGATGGAAGAGTCATTTAACTTATGGAACCTAAATCGCTTTGTGCAGCGGAATGCGTAAGCATTTTATAGATGCATAGCCTTTTATTAGGAAGTAGCACAGTGAATCTCGATTCGTCAGTCTAAACAACCCGACTTCACAAGCGAGTAAACAGCAGAGCATGGTTAAATTCAGTCTTCACTTTAATGAGATTAAGTTTAAAGTGGAATGCTGATTGGGCATCTGGGTTGTATACCCCGGTTGTACAAATGTTGTCTAATAGAACAAATTGTGAATTGTCAGTCAGAAGTAGTTGACCCTCTGTATGAATTGTGTATTTCAGAAGCTCATTTCCAACAGTTACTGTACTGATCATGTCTCACACGGTTGGATCCCAGCTTTTACAGCAATGGTACCCACTGTCAATGTTCATTGCGTTTGGCTTGGATGGAGGATCTTTCGGCTTTATATGGACCTTAAACTTCGAAGCATTTTATGAAGTAACCAAGGTTTCCAGGTCGGTGATTTGAGTCGCACAGCGTAGAACATATAACAAAACCTTCAAAAGCAGCAATCACTCCGAATCTAAAAACTCGAAACTTCTAGGTATACAAACAGATGAAGATGGGCAGGATGAACATGTAAACAGACAGGGGCGCGAGGATACTATAGACAGAAGACGTTTGACCATCAAATAACTCGCGGTCGGTCATCAAACACTGTCATGTAAGCCGACATATAGTGCGGAATCTCCTCGTGTAATGTGCAATCAATCGGTTTTCCATTTTACCCACCAAAAGTGACCAGCAAGAAGGGGATGTTTGTGTTCTTATTAGATGCTCAGACTAGTCTGAGAAATATGAACCCTTTTAGATGCAGACAAAACAAAATGACACAGCAGCGCGTAAAATTACACCAAGACTACGAGATGGGAAACCACAGAACAGGTGGATTACAACACCGACTGACAAAATACAATTACAGGTTCGAGTTATGACGAACCAAGATGGTACCACCTACGTTCAAACAGTATGCAAGCTAGGCAGACTCAACACATCAGAAAACACCAAGTAATGTCCAACGTATAAAGTGAACGTAGCTTAAAACGACGGTCTAAACAAACTATTGAACAGATCACCTCAAATAATGGGATGCAAACACATATTAGAAGTTGGCCGGGTGAATAAATAGTGAAACGAGCGAACCGAGCCCAATCTATGAAGTAAAAGTAAAAAATGACAGTTAAGAAAACAAACCAAGTCAGCGTCTAAACTTATCACAATTCGACCGCCTTTATATAACTAAATTTACCCGAATATCTATGGTCAATACAACAGCTCTTGAAAGTCTCGCGATTATTTACAACCGATACTGAAGTACAGAGATGTTCGTGTATATTCAGGATAGGTGTCGGATCACACAGTACTAGTCCAATCATAGTCGGTCAAAAATATCGGCAGGCCGTAGTATAATGTCAGCTTATCTTACTCCGAAGAAAGTGAATGATCCAAATTAACAGTGGATAAGCCAGAAGGGTAGAATAACGATGAAGGCATCGAGTTTTGATGCAGACACGTCTTTGTGAACCGAATTTTTGTATAATCGACGAAACCGTGAAACAGTCGGACGATAACACCTCAATTGTATGTGCAACAACCACCACCTAACCAAACGTCTTAGTCTATTCCCAATGGGAAAGAGTACGGATTGAAAAACAACATAAATTAACAAGGTAAAGTGGGTTATACAAGTTATGCTAGTAGCCACTTTAGCAAAACTGGGAATGAACAGAATACACCGCATCTGATCGAACAGTAACTAGCAAGTTCTCTCAAACGTCAGAAAAAAGGGAACAATAAACAAACAACGTTTAACGATCTATCGTTCCGGTCAACAATGTGCCAGCAACGATTGTTTGGTCAAGCCTCTTAGGGCCTCTGAAGCGAGTAAACCCGACATACGGTAGGAATCGCCCAGCCAACTAGATTGCAATAAATTAATGCGGTCTTGCAGATGCTCCGAATACACACGGACAGTTTCAGTTATGGATGTCGGTTGTGGCGAGGAAAGGAAGTTCTGCGACTGTTCGTATATCAGTTGCCGAGTCAGTAACTGTCACGCAGCTAGTGGTATATCAATACAGAAGTGCTATTTTGTCAACAATGACAGAAAAGAACCATGACATGCACGAAGACACAGGAACACAAATGGTTCTGTTAGTCAGTAAAGCTGAGTAAAGATGGTAAACGAGCCTGTTTTCAAACAAGGTTCAGTGGACCACTGTGTGACAACTATCAACTAGACACTGTAAACACGAATGCAACGTTAGGGAAATCACAACATTACAGCTCACCACACGACAGTTCGTTAGATAAGTGTATGAGTTAATAGGATGTGCTTACCGATGATGTCCGTACAAGGCTCTTGTTCTAACAGCATATGAAACGGCATCCGAAAACGAGAAAGCGGATGCTGAAGATTCGAGCTGGTGAACATCAATTCCTAAAAATGGCGAAAGACAACGCAACGACTGAAGGTCGACCGTAACAGATAAAAAACCGCCATGAAGGAATGGACTACCGAAAATTTGAAGGCCACAGAAAGTGTCAATGGTCTACTGACAATCTCAGCAGTCATCTATGACCGATGGCACTTGGAAGGAATAAAAAGATGACCGGAAAATGAAGCTAAGAAAGTTCTATTTTTTGCCAAGTATGGTTGAGAAATCACGCTGCCAACAGATGACTGGCTGGAAACACTCACGAGCATGGAGGTGCTACAAGTAGCCACGACATACATAACATTGTGAACTCGCCTGCTAAAAAGAAGTGCCGTCTTCTTTTAGGTTTTACTGACCTCTTCGTCCATTGCTAATAGATTCATGGATGGTAGGAATCAAAATAACCAAGGATATTGTCTCAAAGAGAAAATGTACGAGCCTGCCAACGGTAACCTGAACTTGAGATTTTTCGGTGCATTGCGACTTCAATTTGTCTTACTCTTGCATCCCTAGCCTTATCGCAGGCTCAACAGGTTTCACAACGCAAAAATGTCACAAAAACGCAACAGATGTGAAACACCTTTGTGGAGTTTTAGACTATTGTTGATGTATTAAGACCTACCTATAGTAAAAGTGAAACAATGTCTCCCACTTACTTCGCATACAGAAAAAAACCATATCAATCACGACAATTCGCTAGAAGAAGGTTGTCAATAATAGACTCTGTTTGATATCGACTATGACCTTCCATCCCTTCGTTTGTCCTGCTGCTCATTAAATTCTCGGCGAATCATAGTAGTGTTTGATTTGTGAATTAATCGAGTACACATAAAACTAAAAAAACCCTTCACAGGTTAACAAATCTAGGTAGAGTGTGTGAAGTATACTCCCGCATAGAATATTAGAATTAGGCAGCTATCTGTAGCCATTCTATCGTTCAGGCGATCTTTGTGGCCAGTCCTGGTCACAAGCTATAGCACTCATGTTCTCAGAAATGGGCTGAGTTAGTGGTTCAGGAAAGAAGTGGTTGGACAGTTTGTCGTCTGAGTGTAGCAGACTGGCAACAGCAAGACTGTTGTAACTATGCGCATCTCATGGTTTCTCTACTTCAAGTAACAAATTTATGGACGGAAGGAAATATTGCGTCGTGGAGACCGTCCTGTGCATTTCAGTCAACAACTACGCAGCAGTCAGTCAGTGATGGCGTACCTCCACTGCAATTTACTTTACTTTCGAGAACTGTAGGCTCATTTAGTCCAACAATCGTAGTGGCAGCCCGAACATGGACAGATTCACTGTTATCCATGATAAGACGTGGACTGAATTAACTGAAATAGGCCACTGAATCACGCAATTACGGCACCGTAATTTAACAGGTATGTGTGTGTATAGTTAAAATCCAGACTCATCAGTTTAGGTGCCCTAGTCAACACATAAAGAAGTTAAGCATCTGGCACAAACAGAGCACGAATTTCCTGACCGTCGATCAAACAGAAGCTCACTAACAGAATGACGTTAGCACAAGGTAAGGGATGAGACACGGGATTCAGCGTGGACTAAGTAGGAAAAGAGTGGCTCGTCTGTTTGTCACACTAGCTCTACACTTGGAAGGATGTGGAACTGTAAGCGAGAAAACAAAGTGATTCGGCCAGACCACGGTGCTGGTAATTTGACGTGAATGACTGTGGTGTAACTCACGTGAAGATTTGTTTATCAACTAAATCAAAAACCGTCCAGCTGGGGCGCAAAGCAGCTTGGTTCGATACTAAACAATACACGTCGATATCGAATGTCAAAGCATTCTGATGGAAATGGCCAATTGGCAGAAAAGTAAAGAGGAACATCAATATCAACAACTAGCAATAATCCAATGGGATGACGTCAGCAAACAAAATGTTAGGAACCGTTTCATTAGATTGGTACAAGTCTACAGAAGGATTTTCTGTGTAAGCAAGCACAACAAAGTATAAGGTTTTACTTCGTCAATTTTTCCTCCAACAATGTGTATATGGACACGCATGGTGGTAAAAGGCTTACCTCATCATCAAATTTGTCCTCGAAATATGATGGCTGAGAGCAGCGTGTGTAGGAGCTCAGCAAGCGGAGTAGTTTGAATTTCTGAAACGAAAATACTCAACGTACACACGAATAGGCCATAACGACACAGCTTGGTAGGTCTACATACAAAGTGAAAATATGAACCCAACGACGCAGTCGAGGGCGACTGACATTGTGCGCATTCCGAGCTCGTTATTGCCACATGCGGTCCACGGTGGGGTTGAGATAATGAAAAAAATGAGAATTTTGACAGCACATTGTAAGACTGCTGTTGTCTTGCTAAACTCCATTTAGTATTACAAACGGAATGAGCTTTCGAAAAGAAACGCAAACGCTTAACACCGTCCACAAAACAGGTCAAAGAAGACGAACATAAGAAAGTTATTGACGCATATCAAGTTCGGTTCACAATACCGTGACTGCAGAAAAGTTATGCTCGTCGAGAATACGCTGATAAGGGACACCAGGTATCTTAATAGCCCTATTACAAGGGGCAACTGTAATGTTATATACAACTCAGCAGCATCAGTATACTCAATCGAAAGTCTCCGGATGAACGGAAAACACCCCAACAAAACAGGTGATAAAATGAGGTTTGGGAGGAATATGCTATGTAAACAAGTGCATGTGGATACAAGAGGAAAGTTATCGTGATGCATCACTGTACATTATCTAGACAACCCGTACATTAGAAGGCGGTCTCACAGCAGATCCAGAATACAGGTCAATATGCAACCCAAGTATAAAGCAGATCAGTTTCTTGAATTATACTAACATACAACACAGGACCGGATAAAGTGAAATAGAATTTTAAAAGAGTCATGATAAGCAAGACGAACTTAATGCCGAACACTAGGCGGAACGTTAAACAAGGATTAAGATATGCGTGATATTATAGTTGGTCCTCAAAAAAAGTGAACTTCACGTTGCGCGAAATTCATCAAGAGGATAGGATGGATTGAAGAGGCTGAGGGATTAAATATGAAATGAACTAGGTACAGAAGAGACATTGGCTGTAGCATCCGCTACCAGGTACGCGCAGGGTAAGCATCCTTGGTGAACATCAGTTTGTCTGCAAAACACCTTTTCCGAGGCACGGAACGCCGAACGGTTCTCTGCTACCCAGTACGACAACATGGTAGTATACACGCAACAGTAACACAGGTGGCGGTGAATTAAAATCGGATAAAGATGACTAGCTGGTGAACGTGAGCGAAAATGAAATTGTTGGTGTGAGGTAAAAGTTGCCGAGTGGGCGACAGATTGTCAACAGTACTGTAGTATTATAAATAAAGACGAGGAAAACCACAACAGTGATTATCGTGTCAACACAGTAAGACTGAAACATATGTACGAGATAGAAAACAAAACGTCTGCTTCTGAAGCTGAACGGAGGTTACCTGTGTATCAACAGCAAGTGGCTGACATACATTGATCCAGGTGAACAAAAAATGTAGACGTTCATAATCGTACGGAGAGGTCGTCTTGACGAAACTGTTGAGCAAAGTCACCAATTCTGTTGACGTAGAGTCACTATACATGGGCATGAGACGTTTAAGGACTTGGCGTGCTCGACGGAGAAAAACACACTGATACAGCCTGTAAAAAGAAAACAGAAGGAAAACAGACGCTGATTCTGGATCATATAATTTGGCTCAATTGTTCAAATGTGTGACAAAAACCATTCTTCTTTATGGACCAAAATAGTAGTCAGTTTGGTTGACTTCTATGTAACAAATACTAGGAAAACTAACAGAATGTTCTATATGTTTGCCATTGGATAACGAAACGTATACATACTAGCGGACAAAAAAGGTCCGTCTTCAAAGAAGTTCAAAGTCGTTAATGACAAATTAGTGCTTCGGAGAGCGTAGTGATTATGTGATATCTGATCATCATTCTGTTAGCACTGATAACAACTCCCATTCTCCCTTTTAAACTTTCGACGAGATCCTCGAAGAATGACTGAAGTGTTGTAACCAATGCATCCAGAAGTGCCAAAGGGAATAAAATTACAACATGACGGTCTTCGTTATCCATACGACCTAATCGAGTCCAAGCATAGTCGACAACATTATAATCTGATGGTGAAGGCAGCGTTCCCTACTCTCTTGTTGAAATCAGTTCAGACCACTCTGGCCCAATTCTGCAAGGGTAAGTGTCGCATAGTTTACGGCAACCCTGTAACAAATGTGGATGCTTGGTACACATTTTGATAGCATGATTTCTTCTGGATGACCCCTCAAAAGTGGTACGTCGGGACAGTGTGGAAGCTGTTGAAAACGGCTTCGCTGGAACTAAACACAGTAAGCACCAGTAATATCACATCAAGACGAATCTTCCCACGTCCGCCATCTTTGCGTTTAACGCCTACGGCTGCTAGATAGCGTGACGTCTCCATCGTTATCGGAGTCCAAAAAATTATAAAAGTAGTAATCCACTGCTTTGATCATTCAAAACAGACAAACGGTTTAACATAACATGCTCTATCTGTCGTCCAATGAAAAAAATGAGACTAAACTTACCTTACCCGACTGGTCACAAAGGCATACATTTGATGTGATATCATTTCGCGGAAGACAGTGGATTAAAGATAGTCGACATATATCAATGAAAAGACAGGCGACGAACTAGGATTCATTTTGAAGATGCACAGCACGGCATGAAATAAAAATGTGATGTTTTCAAATTGAGATACGTGACAAAAGTGAGTCATGACCGAAAGTAGGGTCACGTGGGCTGCTCGTAGGAGGGGCCATCTTCTGGTCGAAAAGTGTAACTTAGATTGGTAGGACTGCATTGTAAATCTGTCTCTGGAGTTTGGCCAACTAAGTACAGAATCAGTTCGGACTAATGTCAGGTCAACTGGGCAGAGGAGGTTAAAGTTACAGCTTCTAAATCACGAAGCCCTTGCTGATGTAAAACACATTAGGCTGCATGTGTGTTGGCCTGATAAAAATGGTGACAAATCCAATCAAGTATACAGGAATGTGAACGCACGATCACATACGCTGTATAAGCAACAATGTGATCACTTCCACAGCGTATAACTCAAAGTACCACCCGTCGTGTGATTCTTCCAGCTTATTTCAATTCACGCCATATTCAGCCGCACAATCGACTTCCACAACCAATCATGCACGCACACACACGATCCCGTCCATGTGTTCAAGCAACCGCGCCTCGGGCCATCTGCAACTCGATATGGCCCAAGCACACACACCAGACCCAGATAACATCGGAATATACAGCTCCGTGGATATGGCGAAACCTTCGCGACAATAATACCCACAGTTCCGGTAATGAAAAAAAAGCACAATTAAGTAAGTAATCAGAATCCAACGTGCATTTTTGTTAAAAAAAATATACATCAAGAATGTAGTCTCACATTGCTCAAAGGTCCAAAACACTAAATCGTAAACTGAAACATACGTGGTGTATATTTGCATAATATGTGGTATCCAATGAAAGGTACACCTCCCACTGCTTGTTTACGCGTAAAATATTTGGTGATATGTTTTGACATTTGTCTGTCTGACTGACCACAAGAAAGCATTTCCAAAGAACTCATTAGAGAAAGTCCACGAGATTCACCTTGGTGGTTCAGTAGCAAATGAACAATATTCCATTTCTTTAAACTTTTCTGGGTCAGTTGAACTAGTGAGTTTTAGACTAAAGGCAACCCCCCGCTTATGTAGTAGTATACTGATGTTGTCTGATTCGAAGCATGGCCCCCTAAGTTGATCGAGCAACGAGTGTCATTTTCTTATCTCTATCAAGGGTTTCACGGCAGACGGGGAATCTACAGCACACAATGCACTGTACAAGGTTTGAATGAATTCACAGCTGTCTACCCAGCAGCTAGCTTCTGGAATTCTGATGTTGGTGGCAAAGAATTGGGTCGATGTTTTCGCGCCAGTTGTTCGTAGTACACATACGAGAAAACGCTTGCGGTAAAACACTTTGAAAGTCATTGAGGATTCCTTGTTCCGAGCGTTCCAACTTTGCAATGGAAGTCAGGGAAGTGACGGTCAAATTAATAAAGGCCTGCTCAATAATTTACACATGGTATGACAACAGGATTGACGCCACAGCCGAGTCAACAACTATCGCTCAGTAATAAAGAGCCACTTGGTTCACTTGTGGTTTGAAGCGTTAAGTCATGAGAACTAACGTAACACTGAATACATGGATTGTGTCCAACAGAATTTTTGAGAAAATCTGTGCGCATATTTTTTTGTGATGAGAAACAAGAAAACCAACAAGATGTTTACGGGGGGATGCCATTGAAACTGGACGGATGCCTTAGAGATTTGGAAAAAAGTGCAGTCGTTTGACAGCAAACCAGCAGGTGAGTGATACATTCAGTGGAGGGGCATAGAAGCCGTAATAAAACGACTAACCAGATGGTGGAAAATGGACAGAGGAATTAAGTGCCAAACATAAGTCTCCGGACTTTGGTGCAGAAAGCAGTAACATGAAGTGACTGCCATGTTATTAATCAAAGTAACCCCTAGATACTTGGCACATAGATCGAGGTAAAGGTTCATTATTTATAGGAGGAGAGGAGCATGCATCAGGAATTTTGTTATATTGAATCCTTTTCATGAATGACAACAGAATGCCAATAAATATGGATGTACATTAACTGAACATAACTCACAAGTGATCACAGCTGACGCAATCTAATAAATCTTTTTAGTCGGTCTCTTTAAAAAGAAGCACAAGACTCGAGTTTCGTCCTCGTCAGAGTCCATCAGTTGCACATATCCTTGCTGCAACCGAAACGAGAATTGTAGTCACGTTTTCACGAGGCAGCCATGTTCACTACTGCGCTAGTGACCTCATACGAGGCACGAGTGAATCACCATTTGTGAAAGCTCATCCAAACTTGCGTGCGAGTAGTGCTCAGAATGTCCAATCGCCTCCAGGGAGGACAGTAAGTCTTGTTAATTACAATCGATGAGCCCCACAGCGCTGATTTCTCTCCAAGTTAAACTGACAGAAATCACCAACTTGCGAAGCAATATTTTGATTAGTGGTGCGTAGTACGGGATTTTGCTTTTATATAAATTGAACAACACTCATAATTGATCGCTGCTGTCATTCCCACAGATTTTTTCAATCAGTCACTGTAGAAAAGAATCACTAAACCCAATTAGATAGACGAGTCCGTTTCCGATGTCCTTATGTAACTGGATTTACACTCCAGTTGGCATATTCACGAAGTTCGATGACATCGTTAACTTCAGGCCTGTCATTGAACAAGAAACGGATTTGTCCGCCTACGAGCATAGGTAAACGCACTACATGCATCACACTATTAAGCCTTTGGAGTGCAACTCTCCATCTTGCTGGATGTTTTCTATGATTACCCTTTGATTTATGATAAACTCGATTGACTTTATCCTTAATTGTTTTGCTAATGGACGGGAACTGCGAAGACAGAATGACTTCAAATAATCACCGGAGCATTTGGGTGTAATATTATTCGCTCAATAGGCAGTCAAAAAATGAAAAACAAATTAAAACGACCCAACGAAACTCCGAAAATTGAGTAAGTAAACGATGTCTAGAATAACAGTAAGAGTTTTACTATTACATTGCCACCAATCAGTGAGAAAATCTACATGACGCTTAGTTGAGGTTTTTCTGATTAATAACTGCTCTTTGTTGAACAGTCGTCGAAATCGGTAAACGATATTGTGAAAAAATGAGTACGTGAGGTGTCGATGTACACAAAACCTATTGGGGTGAAACAAGAGATGAAAATGTAGACTGTAATTTTTCAAAAACACTCGTAACGCACTCTCAAACAGAGTGAAAGAAGTACATAAAGTACATAAATTCACAAACCGGTAAGTCCTCGCATCGACAGTTTGAGAAACCACCGAACGCCTAGATGCATCACCATCCTTCTTAGGTGGAACCGGTTCGATGGACGGACGTTGATTGTGAGGTGTAACCAAACTGAGCATATCAATGCCAGGGGCGAACAAAGTCTTCAAATGGTGAAGCAGACTGTGCTTTAACGAGAGATTGAAATCCTGAGCGAACAGTGTGATGAGTTGAAGAGAAGGCAATGAACGAGGCGTGCATGATAAAAGAGGAGACTTGGCGAATATATTTTTAGCCTGGCGTGCGTTTGGAAGTAACACTCCCAATGGTGGTGATGGAGGGGAGGGTTGTGTTGTAGAAGGTACTATACGACACAGCTTATCCAGAGCAGCTTGAAGTGGAGTTGACTCGGTGATATCCGATGCGCTGGATAAATTTAACTGTCAAAAAATGAAACCACAGGCAAAGCGTTAGGTTGCATGTCACCGAATGACAACAACGAATTTAGAATTAAATCATTTTCATTACCGTGTGCTCTTCGAATAAATTTATTTCGTGCATTCTCCGTCTGAACATTAGAAACAATGCACCATCATGGACAGGAAAACAACAATGACTGATGACGATGTCTATTTAAAACTAGTGGACAAATCAGGCTAGTGAGACTCAAGTGATGCCAAACTGTTGATCGGTACATGAGCAAAGAAACGGAGAGGAAAAAGGCCATTTCTTCATGTACCATCAGATAAACTGTTTACGGCTGATGTTTAATGACCACACAACTTGAAGAAGAAAAAAGGCATGTGTTGGGAATCAACGACAGTGTGGAAATAGAACTAAATTCACAGAAAACATACCCCATATGGTTTCAGAGAGATACGCCAAAACCACGTTTTCGCCATAGATTGACTGAGCTCGAGCAAATTGAACGCACGTCTTGGTGCAACCAGAGAAAATACATAGACAAGGTTTGCGACAGCCTACGAGAAAGAAACGAAAATGGACAGATACTGTTGGTCTATAGTTCGAAGGAAATCAGTAATTAACTGGTGCTCCATAAATTCCTAGAATATGAGGTGAGACACACAGACATATTCAGTTTTGAGAGGCACCCATAGGTGTAATCGCTTACAACCACATCGGTCATGACAGAAGTCCACGAAATGGCATAAGAGCAAATACACGAAGAAAAAAAGGGCGAAGACTACGAAAATTATTGTGTACGGACACGTATGTCATTTCCT
>LUCH01002695.1:38825-62661 GCA_013368495.1 Paragonimus heterotremus
TCGATGCATACAATTATGCGCCGACAAGCCAGCATTCGAACTGCAAATCTGGCTACATTCTGGACAGGTGTACTCCACTCGCCTATCCTGTATACTGGTAGTTGCCCACACGAAGGTGCTGGCGGTAATTTCATTGTCTTGATCGATTGTAACCAGTACGATTAAAACCAGGTAGAGTGGTTGGCCCTATCTGGAGTTGCTGAACTCTTAGCCAGTCAAGGTTTGCACCAAGACCGCCCAGTCGGCACCACGAGGAGGTGGTTCAGCGCGCTACTACTACCTGATCCATAGGACGAAGACTTGAAGTTCTCCGAATTACCTGCAGTCAAACCCACGCAAGAAAAGTCGTGTTGATGCAAGCTAACGGTCTACTACAGTATTGGTAAATACTGTCCATTGAGAGGCACGGAGAATAAATGATGGCTCAGCTTGAAATAAGTAGAACTTACTGGTAAAGACAATTAACCAATAAAAAAAAACATTGGGTGAATGTCGAATAAAACTCACCAAGATCAGTGTTACGACCGATTAACCATGAGAACAAACGAGACAACCAAGAAAGTGAACATCGAAGAGACTTTATGACACTTTCAATGGACCCGATTTTACCAGTCTCCATAAATAAAGGAGTGAACGTCCAACTGGAAAGTACATCAGGTTCCGCCGATGTACTTGGTAATTGTGAATTCTGAGAATGGGGGAAAGAGTGATGGAGAGGGAATGTCGGACTAAACATATGAAAGGTTGTAATGCTATTTGTCTGAAAGAAACATTAAAGTAGGGGAAGCAAATCAAACGAATAACGTACACGTTAATGATGAGCACGACTTGGATTCACATGCAGACGCAAGTGAAATAACGGAAAAGGGTTAGAGAAAAACCAGTGGTTGGCGAATAAAATATAGACGAATGTTTTACAAATTTTAGCTATCTGAAAGATTTTTTACACGGGCCACATCAGGACAAGCACGTACAGGTTTATGTGAGTTTAGTCCAGTCAAGTAAAAAACGTGTTATTAAATAGAGCGACTACGTGTTGGTTTGAATGAGAAAAATGAGGTTAGATCCGAAAAGGTGTCCCCATTCACTGAATAAACATTCAGCGACAGAATGTGTAATCGTTCTAGCAACCTGTTACATTTGGTGAAGTGGTATAGGACAAGTATTAGAAACTGCCGATAACACTTGTGATAAAGACATCTATGACCATTCAGAATTATCTGATAAGAGATCTTTAGGCCCTTGTTAAACACAGACTGACGGAGGATTACCAGATTTCAGAGATAGCTTCGGGGTTAACATAACACTGAAGGTCTGAGTCAGCCGCAACCCTATCATTTTAAAACAGTCGGTGTGGTAAATCGCGCTTTTGTTTAATCGCGTCATAAAATGGTACTCCCGAGAGAGGCACACAACATCAATCCAAATGTCCAAGTAAGTAATGATTGATCTAAACAACTCGCGAGTCAGTGTCAAATCGAGAAAAGCATGTCTTCGTGGGGAAAAGTTGCACCACAATAGTAAGTAGATAATCAACTTCAGAATTCCAAGAACAGACAACCTGTGCAGCATCCTGGATAGCACGCACCACGCAAGCTAGATGTATCGGTTTGGTATAAAACGTAAAAATCAGGTTCCGTTTTCAGCACGTAAACCACGGCAGAAACCACAGACAGACATCTTGGCCATAGATGATGGATAGCCAACAGAATGAGAGCTGACAGAACTAAGAACGAATGAATTTACCAAAGGAAAGATGACACTACACATATTCCAATTCATTCCAAAGGTTGGTTTATCAGCGAAGATGTACATATTTCTATTAGCGCGGGTACCTCTAATGTATGATACTGTCCTTAATAACGGGTAGGAATATACAAATTACGTACAATCTATATGTTGGGAAAGTCATGAAGCGGTATGTAGTTTAGGAGAATGTTTCTTGAACATAATATTTTGAAGCTTCCATCTGGAAGTGTTTGACAATGAAAGCGCATCCGCTGAGGCGGAATGAAAGAGAATTGCAATTGAAGTAGATACGAGAGGCATAACAGCAGTTGATGGCCGTTTTTGGTGCGGAAAGCAAATGAAATAGAAAGTCCGATTTTAATTGAGAAGACGTACATTGGGTAACATGCAAACTATTTTCTCCGAAACAACAATAAATTATTTTGCAGGAAAAGCGCATCCATGTGAACAAAAAATCCGAGTGATTTCGAAACACAACAAGGAGGAAACGCACATGACGGTTACAACTGTCATTCTATATGTTCATTATGAAAAAATGCAACGACGCCCATGCGTCAGCTCATACGTGTCTTGTATGCACTTCAGGCCTTAAAGATGGACGGAAAAAAGAGACAAGAATGAATCACGAGAAAAATCGTGCAATCGATGACAGTGGTTTCTTGTGACATGTCATGTTGTGACCGAGTTGAAACACCGTGTCACCTATAAGCACTTTATGGACCGAAACTGAGATGCAACCGCTGACTCGGCACTTGTGAGAAATGGCATTAAGCCTCGTGTTTAACACTGGTATTGGTAAACTGCTGAGCTGGGCAGAACTAGCTTCCCACGGCTCCTGTGAGAAGAGTTTTCAAGGAAATGACCACCATTATTCTTGTAAGGCAAATCAAGCTAGGTGCTTATTTTGGGAACCGTTGAAACCATCACAGCAGTCATCTTTTGTTAGCTGAAGTTTTGAACGCTGATGGACAGATATTTTTCTTAAATGCGGCTTTCAACAATGATGCCTTTTTGGTCAGGGTCTCCTTCGAACAGATTTGTCTGTCACTGCGAAATAAGATTCTCAACAGACCGCACTCGCACTGAGTCGTCAAGAAGCATTGAAATTTTGAGTACTGTTCGGTTCAGGTGGTGCCAGTAGACAAACCACTATTAGGAAGCTGGGTGAGAATACATACAGAAACAACAGGGTATCAGCATCCTCGTGAACAATAGTAAAGCTAATATGGAATTCACCTGATTCAGCAAGTCCAGTGTAGATGTTGCAAAAGTACTGGTATCGATGAGTTAAGAGATATCACGGTCGTCAGCATCACCACCACAGATGATAATATACCAAAGTTTCTCATTGTTGCCAAAGCTGCTACACAATCAGGAAGAAGAAACTAAGTCCAAGCTAACAGATAGAAAGGGTTTGAGAGGGAGCTACTGAACATAGGTTTGTACTCAAATATTCAACATTAAGGTACCCACAGTTAGAAAACAAAAAAAACGGGCCTTACAGGAAAGTGAGGTGTGATCAACAAGACAGACTTCCTATGGTTTTCAATGCCCCGAGTCACTATGTGCACTTAGTTCACCAGTGAATCTGATTAGCGGCCAGCTTATCTGAAGGCCTCGACAACCGATTCTGTGAATCACGAGGTTCTCAGCCTAAGAGACAAACCCATTCTACAATGGCCAACATTAGGTCATCTGTCCAGTTGACTGTAACATTGGCAGTGTTCGGTGTGACAGACGACTAGTTATTATCTGTCGCGGAAGTCGCCAGTTCCCCGAAAATATTGTGACAAGACAAACAAAGTACACTGTCAGCGACTTTCACCGTTGCTATAGTCATGTAATTCTCTGGTCTCCACGACCAACCTCAGCCGTCGTGACAACTGTTGTTGTCGTCCTGACAACACGCCTAAACTGAACTGTCTGGACTTTTGTCGGGCCCAGTCTTTTTGGCTTTGCTTTGTTGCTAGTCTCAAACCCTATAAAAGCGAATGGGTCTGTGACCACGTTGTCTTCGGGCCGAGTGACATAAAGAAGTTATGTTTGAAGGTCAGTCTTTTTCCTGTGTTAATGCGGTAGCCTTGAGTGGATGGGAAGAGATTAACCGATCGCGAATACTCAGTTGTTGATTAACCTTATCCATCGTGCTGCTATCTGCTGTTTCATTGACTGTTACTCCGTTTACACGCTCGTAGGCGATAGATCCAGTCACAACAGTAACCTAGGCATATGGTCTGACTATGTAAGTCTGTGTAAACTCAAAGATTGAACAAAAGAACTCGCTCAGTAATCACCATCAAATATCCGGTTCATAACCTCTTCGTTACTTACCGGCTGATGCAATAAACAACCCCCAGACTAAGCGTCTTTTGTAATTACAACAATATCGACTTTACATCCTGAGAGGATTTCGTCTTGCACCAGACCATCTGGAGGAATACGATCTGGAGGAGTGTTCAAAGGCTCAATGAGCAACAGCTGCGCGGCCGTGAACTAAAGCGTGCAGTAGGCAAATGAACTATAGGTGCCATAGGTCGTAATGACATGACTACATGGCGGTGCGACGCGTGCGTCGACAGTCTGGGACTAGCAAGTCATCAACATACTCACTGCACATCATCATCAATGAAGAGACGAGTGCGTCAGACAAAAGTAAGTAGTCAGTTATACCTATTTCTTCGATCCTATGAACCAACGGCACTGTAGTTTGTTAAATCAGTCGCTTTCCTTTTGGAAGCCTGGGTCCTTTTGTTCTTCTACCCATTCTTTTCAGTGCATTACAAGATGAAGATATTGTTTGGTTTTCGGTGAAAATTTAGATTTTTTCCCGCTCGTCTTATCTAGGATGCCTTACAATTTCAATATCTTTCTTCCCAGCTTGGATTACCATTGGGACCTCCCTATTCTTTGTTTCTGAGAGAAACGGGTTTAGTTTCATAATAGCTTAACATTTGGCAAACCCGCACTGGTCGGCTGGATCATAAAAACCCGAAATCACTCGCTTCCCGACCTTATTCCTTCGAATTTAAACTAGATACGTGGTATGGTAATGGAAGTGGTGCAGTGCAAGCGACTTGTGGCGTGGATGATGCGCAGGCGACTTTGAGATTCGATCACGAAACGGATGCCAACAACCGTGTGGTTAGTATGTGGTTCTATCCCACAATGCCTATTGAACTTTGCTACGTAAGCCAACAGTCTGCAATACGCAGATGGTAACATGCAGCGGAATGTATTCGAGGAACAAACTATGCAGTGAACTGTCTGATGTCTCACGAGAAAAGGTTTTGTGATATCAAATTATAACTGCGTACGACAAAACCGCATCCCAGTTAAACTTGCCATCTGTTAACGATGTGGGAAATCACGAACCCAGTGTCTTAAAGACTTTCTCCATCAGTCTTCCATACCGCATACATTATCACCACACCCTATACAGATAGCTACCAATTCGATTATCAGTTATATGGATTTCGATCGTAACACCGTGGTTATGCAATTAAAGTTCTCCGGTCTCACTGCAGTTAGTGGGATGATTGTGTCGGTTTGACAGAACCAAGGGCTTAAATCTGCTGTTGAAACAACCCACAGTTTACAGATACTACAAAGCAAATGAGCACAGCCACTCCGTCTGGTTGAACTAAAATTTGAGCTGCTATTTTATGGTTTGGTTTGGATGGTTGTCACTGAACCGATTGAGAAAGAGAGATAAGCCTGTCAGATATGTGCGCTTAGGGCGTGTGTGCGCACCTCGACGCAACGCGGCGAACAGTTGCCACAAGATACTGTTTCTCATCAGAGGGTACAACAGAAAGGTTATATTTCTAACTACAACTTAATGCCAATCAGTAATGCATACGGTCTAACATGCTGCCTCTAAACTGTCAAGAAGACGACCGTAATCTTCAAAAGCTCAGCAGCCGGTGCAGCTTACACGACACGTGCACTTTATAGGATAGACACACTTGGTAAACTGTGGCTAGATCAAGCACCCAATGAGATGGATAGCTCAATCATTTCTGTATAATTTTATGCTGACTATCTCGTCCCACCATATTTTGGTTAATCAGGCTAGTTTGCTCACCACACAGCTGCTGATCTAAGTTGTTCGGTGAAAATATGATGTTCAAAGTTGCCATCCTCTTAACCAATCAGGGACCTTGAATGATATTGATAGGTGTCATAGCATCCACTACCCCTCTGTTTCAGCTTAGGTTTTTTGAGTATGGTGGCACTTCCAGAAAAACAGTGTTATAATACAACGAACCCAATACGTACCGATAGTGCAGTCATTAAGACACGTAAATGTGTCACATACGCCAAAGTAGTTTCGCGGAGGCCTTCGAACAGAAGAGTGGCAGCTGTAAAGGAGAAGAATAATGTGGATCTACAGCAGCCTTCAGAAGTGTCAACCTCGAGACAAAATTCTTAAGCAGTTACTAGTCAAGTAAACTATGCAGATACGTTGCTAGAAAGTGTCAAGAATAGGCGGTAAATTCAAACAATTAATCGATAAACCAATACCTTGCGTGGAAAACGCACAGCTCGTGCTTCCCGTGACGGTACGGTGCTCGGCTGGTTGAGGTCTGCCCGCCCAATACCAAAGTTTAATGAAGTGTTCGAAGCATGAAATGACGACACATAACCAGGATTGTAGCCAACTGTCATCAAACGCACCGTCCAACGAAGTGAGCAATTGCGGAAATATATAGTTGCACCACAACTGCAACAAAGCACCACCGCAACCGAGAGATGCGCTCCAAAGAGTGGAACATACTGTGCAGGATGTGAAGACGAACAGGGAACCCTTGGCCTGCGACTGCCGGCGAGAAGAGACCATTATGTGGGTGTGAGATCTTTTGGCTTTAGGTTCCTCAAAGCAACCTGGTCGATCTAAAGGAGAAAAATCAGACAAAAGAGACAATGAAATCAAAGACGGGACGTGTACGACTTCAACATTTTGATAAACTTACTGACAACTGCTGCAACAAGAGTGCGCAAAACGGTTTCCAACTGCGTCAATCTGTTCGACGAATCCGATAACTCGGCACAATTCACGAGCACTTTCAGCACAGAAGAGTACCAGTTCCAAATCAGTAGGTCCTCACGCATATTCATCGACAATTCAGAGAAGCAGAATCGGTAGAGTGGCTTCAACGTCACTGGGATATCCAGGAGTGCAGTTATGGTTGAGCTAGGCTGTTGGTTCAAGAACCAATCCGTCAGAAAGCTAGCGACGAAAACCCGCTCACTCAAGCATGCACTCAGCAACCATCGTGATGAGCGAGCAGGCATGCTGACTTTGCAATCCGAATTCAATAGGGACAGGTCATGACAATGCAACCAACGGTAGAAATGCATGGAGTCAATGATTTTGGGCACAGATCCAGAAGTTTTGAAGTTCAGGGTCATCAACTGTGCAAAACAGATTCCAAGAGTTTCTAAAAACAAGGACTACAAACAAAAAAAGAGCGACGGCGAAATCGTATCAACATACCCACATGGTGAAATAACATTCAATGAAAACAACTTGAACCCAATTGCAATACAAACAACAAATTCCGCGTTAAAAATTGAAAACCTGATTTCACAAATTACAGCCCAGAAAGGAGTGTGCAAACACAGTGCACCGCTCAAACGAAGCTAGTTGAACAATGGAACATGGTTGCGCCAATCACTCGAAAATCTTCTTAAAGTTCAACATATCAATGGGTTCCTGCTGGTACTGGTAAATAAGTTACTCTAAACTGGACATCATTCACAACTGATCGCAGCTGTTGCATTTCCATAGACTTTCCAGTCGGTCCCTTTCGAAAAGAAGCACTAGACTCGAGTTTCACTCTCATTTGGGCACGTCAGTAACGCATATCCTTGCCACTGTCTGGACTAGAACTCTGGTCACGCTTTCATAAGGCAACCGTGTTGACCACTGCGTCATTGACCTCACATTAAGCACAAATGAATCATCGTATGTGAACGCTCAGTCACATTCACTTATGAGTAATGCTCTCACCAGTAAATAAATTACTGTTAGTACTTAGACTACAACATCTCAACTGCAACCGGTTTTCAGATGAGGGAACCTGAACAACATGAGCACTGATTGTGGTGAGATTGGACTGGAGTGGTTTTCCGATTAGAGAACGTCCAGCTGATCATCGCTCAGACACAAGCTGTTGCGAGCGGAACTGCGGTCGATCAATGCCGGTGATCAGCTGCTCCGTCGAAGTTGTTTTGTGAGAGGCAGCGATTAAAATAGTTTCGAAGTGTTTCGGAATAAACAATCGGAATGTTTGTGTCAGGGTTGTGGCAAGTAGTGACGATCGATAATGTAAACGGCGTTACTTCCTCCTCATTAACAGGTGCACCGTGGTCTATCTGTGGGAGCTTTTCTGATTTCCCGACGCCAGTTGATTCGAAGCATCAGCTCCAAAATAGTTTGGTCATTAATATGACACTTCAGACTTTTCATACCGTAAGTGGTGCACAACTGTATAAGGTCTGAGGGTATGTACACCCTTACTTATCCTATAACATGCGCCTAACATGTTTACGGTGCTGACAATGATCCTCGTCAACGCGTCCATAAAATCAGAGTCGAAAATTAGCATTCGGTGATTAACACACACGGTTCGCAGACGCTGTGAGACGTCTGCTATTGCGCACTGACATAACATGAGCGGTAGCTAGACAACACATTCATACGGTAAGTAAAAGACACTGATACGGTAAAAAAAAATGGCGGTAGCTCATTTTGTGACCACTTCTTCCAAAAAGTTCCCGTAGCATGAATTCGCATCCAGCACAAAAAGCCTTGCCTAATGGCACTAGTAGGAAAGTCAGTTTGTGTTTTCTAAATTATGCGTCGTAAGAGCCGCGCTATTAATGTAGTCTGGCTTGACAACTTCTAAATCGACGAAGCAAAAAGTGGCCAGGATAAAGGACATGGCACCAGGTTGAATTTACATTACTAACCAGCCGCATTTAAGGGACAATGATTGTTTCTGTATCAGGTTTGTGATTCTTGAAACATAACACACAGGTTACAAGTTCGTAGCTGTTTCAAAATAATGATCAATTCATACACAAACATTTGTGGAGCCCTTAGGAATAGAAATAATGCGACAGAGGGAAATGTGCATCGTGCGGATCAGTATCCTTCCGACCAGGATTGTACACTTCAAATAAGAACTGACAACTCACCTGCGATGACGTTAAACACTGACGCGATTCTAAAGCTATGTCAATCCATTGCAAAACAACCGCACTAAGATAGTTTTTGATCAGACGACAAACATCCACGGAATCAGCGAGGTAGTTTTTCACGATCATGTCCAGCTGCGAAAGTACAAATGCCACACGGTTACCCACACCGACCATGGCTGGACTCTCTTCCGAATCGGCAAACAATATGGCCAGTTCAAGAACGAGGAGCATGTGAAGACGAGAGAACCAAACTCTCCAATCTGGACGATTCAAAAGTTCACGAGCAACAAACGAAGCATCTTCAATAACAGTGGTGTTTTCCAAGTCTGTGTACGAACGAGCACCACCTTCTGCATTCGTCATGACCATACGACAAATGGCGAGCTGAGCGAGCTCCGATGAATTCTCATAACACGTACCAACTAGCTGGAAGTCGTCAATGTTATAACTACATGCAAGTAAAGCAACAGGAAAGCAATAATTAAGTTGGGATGTTGACAACTCGAAAACAATGCGGCATCTAGTGCGTTATAGTCTTGGCAAGATAAAACATAATAGGGAACCTCACACCCGTTAAAGTCTGAAAACATAATCACGCTCGAGAACCCAAAAAACCATCAAGGGGGCAAAGTGTAACATGCTATTCAACAGCGGCGACAGATGGCAACTTGAGCATCCCAAATATGCTAGAATAATGAAACAAAATAACAGGATGAATTGTTGAGCGGGATGACAGCTAGATGTGCAATGTCTTGCGGGATATGACAAACCCACGCTTGACAAATTGACCGGAGACAATAAAAGTTGGTGAATGTGAGCCGTTCGTCGAGGAGTCTATTTCCATATCGACATCGGGCATTCAGTTTCATAAAAAAAATAGTATAAAAAAGTATGCAGTCGGTATCAAAATGTGGATTTGTAGAACGATCGCTCATCAAAGGCAGCCCTACACATATCAGCTGAACTGCGCCAGATATCGTATCGCCTGCCAACTAAACGACTTAATAACAGGAAACGAATGGAAGCGAGAGATACAACGGAAGCAAATGAATTACTCTCAAGCACACACGCTTCACAGATAACCGATCGTGTAGTGTTACGGTATGGTGGTCAGCAGGGTCCAAGTAGATTGATGGTAGTATGTAGAACTGCAAACGACAGGCTAGCAACAGCCAGTTAATCTTTTTCAACTCCTACTTAGTTCGATGAGGTTGCGCTTTCATGAACTGGCCATGATTCGCAGCTACAACTCTGTCTTGAAGTTCAGTCAAGACTTTATCCACAGCGTGAATGTGAAATCCAGATCATCGTCACAATGAGCACTTGAAGCAATGGTTCCGAATGAATCATAATCGTCATACAATCATGAAGTAGATGAAAAGGGTATGAAGGCAGAATAGGGGAAGGGAGAAAAGGAACAAAATTCATAAAGACGCTAATGTATAAATTTAAGTATTCAATATGAATGTGTCCCTCATTCTGCAGGTAAACAAGAATTCAGCGGTGCCTCATCACGTTTATTATCCGTCTAATTAATTATTCGCAAATCATAGGTAGCTTACACGGACAGCGGCAAAAAAATTGCGCAACTAAGCCTCATTGTCTACCGCCTCTCCTAGGTTTACCAGCCACAGATTTTTCAAGCCGCGAGAGCTCCAGTCCTAAGAGCAGGAGCATTCTACCTTGACTAGTTCATTGATAGTTGCTACTTGTTCATCTCACACTATGCCAAGTGCCTGCGACATCGACAAACAATGCTCCACGATGCACACGGTAAACAAACATTTTTAGCGCATGCTTAATCTGTAACGCCTGGGCGATCGAGTCTCCAACGTTCATCACCCTCATATATTTTATTCTTGATTTCATTCTTGATTATCTGTTTGTGCCACTTGGAAAGTGGAATTATACGCAGACCTCAATCATCGAACAGATAAAGTCAGTTTACGATTTTCAAAGTGAGCGGTTGCTCATTGCAAAAATAGAGTAACACTGCCCTCACGTCTTTTAAGCTTCCATGAAACATCTCTGTAGCTACAAATGACATAAACTGGTAAGGATCGTCATAACATCGAAGATACACGCTTTAGTTTATACTCAACCTGCCGCTAGCACAGTCTTCTAGGTAAATAAATCAAGTAAGAGTTACAAAACTTCGCTATCTAGTGCTACCGCATACTAATAATAATTTTGCCGTTCTTTGCAGCTACAAAGCGTAACAACCGTAGAAATGTCAGCTTATTCAAATGACAGTTTTCAAGAGATTTACCAAAGCAAGTAATATCCGGAAGTTGTTCAAATAAATTAGTCAAGTCAATAGGTTTGAATCAACAGACAGTTTGACGAGGTTACGATAATTACAACCCACGTTTCTCAAACGACCGAGACCAACCTTGGCCACACGGACGAGGTTCACTTTGTAGCCTAGTGGTTCTGAAACGAAAACGCAGGTGCCGGGAAACCATATTCCATAAGAGGAGTCGACAGTGTACTATGCAACGTTAATTATTTCCAGTCTTAAGTGGAACATCAAAACTCGAGCGGCTGTAACAGTTTTGAACATCCAATAGCGTAATATGCTGTAGGGCGAAACTGGACATACCGTAGAAGGATTGCGTGAACACGAGCGACACTGGTGAGACGCTGAAGACGGATCAATTCACGCACAGGAATTGACTTGGCTGATCGACGTGACGGTTTTGCTGGGTCGGACAGCGGTTCCGGTATTAGTCCGTTCTGTCGTGCGTGAGCCAGAGTCTCGTCCGCCAACTTGAATAGATCCGTAGGCCAAGGTGGTGGAAGGACTGATGCTAATTTGGCGACCACTCGCAAACGGCACAGAGGTAAGTTTATCCAACCAGCGACTAGGCAAATTTGTTGCAAAATAGTGTGAAGATCTTTACCAAACGACACTGTTCGTGTGACCGGCAATCGTAGCTGCGGCGACTGCTGATGCCACTGTTCAAGCAGGCTGCCATCTTGAGTGGGCAAATGTACGATAGCTTGAACTTTACCGATTAAGTCAAGTGTATAACCCAGATAGAAAGCTTGAAGATCCACCTGCTGATCCTGAAACGGAAATAAACGCCTTGGGAACAGCAAGGAGGACTAGCAAAAATCACTGGGTTCCTCAGTGAGAAAAATGGTCTGACGGAAAACAGCAAGTGAAAAAGATAAAGCTTGTGTAGACTCATGAAACCACATCATCCACAAATATCTCACAGTTACTGACGCTGGCTGTGAATAACACGGCTGTAAATATGAACCCCAATTACCTAATGTTACCCAGAGTTGCGTGGTCTAACAGTAACCAGTTATCAGAGTAACGAACACATGTAGCGTAGCGACTGAAAACGTCAAACTACGTAGCACACATAGTAATCCAACTAGAACAGACGGATCGACTGCCGGACATCTCATGATGACAGGTCACCAGGTTGACCTACTTAGATCATTCAAAATATTACGTCAACAGAACCCGAAGCCACCGGCCTTTAGCGAAGCCATGTTGATCAGAGCTCACCAGCCGGCGCTAAGTGCACAAAAGTGGTTGAAACAACCCATAGGACTGCCGTGATGATGAGGACATAATACGTGATTTGACTGTATACGTGTCCATACCCTGTCTATTTCTATATATGTGTTATATACGTAAATCGCATATTTTACGTTTGCGATTGATGAGAGTAAACGAAATGTTAACATATCGCAACATATGTTTTCTTTCTGCGCTAATGGAACGAGGTATCCAAGCGCAAAATATGACGGGCACCTACGGAGCCCTACGTTCAATCGAAATACCTCGAAAATGGGTAGAAACTGCAAGTGAGCGGACTGGTCTGCACGGAAGAGAGTTGACTTGAGAGACCTCGCCCGACCCGACCATGAGGTTTAGTGAACTTTAGTGTAAAACAACCATCGATTTCAATCGAACATACTGATGAACGTCAGATAATGTTTAGTGTTCGTAGCCACTAAATAACTGTCAGTCCCATTGTAGCATCAAATGAGAGTTTACAAGGAACAGCGCAACAGAGAACTATGCAAACGTCTAAAAGAAATTGAGACCGACTGTGTGACGCAGTCACTCACGTTCACGTACTCAAGTTTACGCAACACAGCTCTCTGTTATCGATCACAGAGCGAGTTACTGCCAACTTACCCAGTCAATCGCGTTCGACAAGAATAGCTGTTTTCTCTTTTCAAACAAGTATGAACCATCGCATTATATTCACCGTGTAGTCAGTGGAACTTCACCTGCAGACACCAATACGATGGCTTGCCAAATGAGCATTCCCGTTCAATGATCCACTGCAGTATCCGAGCCCACACAGAGCCAGCCTGGCCGGCAACCCACTCGACAACAATCACGAACGGCACTACACTGTTCCCAAAATTAGGATTTGTAATAGGTGCGCAACTACATGCGCGCAAACGCACTACACCAAGCAGTTGAAATGGATAATGTAATCCGTTTTTCGATTCCATCAATTGAGTCAAGCAAACGACCAACGCGGTCATTTTGGTTATTTGCGGTGAGGCGTGCCCATTTAGATCAATGCAGTGTTATTCACGCAATACTAACTATAGAGAATTTTAAAACACTGAGTTCCCTTGATCTAGTTCACCAACAACCATAGAAGAAATAAGTCGCGATATGTTAACATTTTAATTATTCTCTTCAGTCACCAACATTGTCCTACATATTCTAATATTTTACGTTGGTGACTGGAGAGAATAAACGAAATGTTCATTTGTGATCGTAACAATTAGGACAAGGGTATGCACAGAAAATAAGTAAAAACTACGAACACCGACATCAACACGCATAGTGATTGTGATCCCATGAGCAGAACTCACGTTCAGATAGCGAGCCGTCGTCGGATCTAAACCATCTACAAAAGGAATGCCTGAATTGAATGCGACGTCCAATATGCGATAGGCGATGGATAATTCATCCTCTTCATCAAAACAGTCAAGGGGAAGTCGAAGGCCGTATCTAAATCAGTGAAAAAAGAAGACCGGACAAATGACAACAACCGCATCATACGAACATATGAGGGTAACCTATGAGGCGTGTAAATGCTTTAACAACCAAAACGCAGGTGGCAAAACTCACACGCGATACAACAAGTCAATGGTTTTCAACTGCTTGGCCAGCTTTCGCAAACTGACCATTGGGTCTACTTCCGGGTCCAGACTGGCCAGACCAGACATGAAACGGTCCACCTGATCACCGATTGTAGGAAACAGCAACTCGCTTGTGTCCATCGATGCAGCAGTGAGTAAGGCATCCGCCCAAGACAATGCACTAGCAGGCCAGTCGAATGGGCAAATCTCACTGGAGGAAGACTGAGACACAGTATAGGCGGTCGAAGAGCCCCTTGAGCAACAGGACTCCAACTGAGAGATACGTTGCACCACAAACTGCACGATAACCGACTAGAAGTGAAACAGTATTGAACCGATATAACATGTTACGAAAATCGATGTCAACATACTAGTTCGATCTGTAATAACAGGTTAAGGGAAACCGTCCGCAGACGAATATATTCACGAAAAATAAACAGCTTGTGATCGATAACAGTTGGCAGTGAAAAAAAGGTATCGTTGCAAACAGTATCTGCTATATCAATGTTTATCCTTTCGTAATGGAGACAGGATTATCAAGAGAGCAAAGTTAAGGCAATCGGACTGTGACTAGGCCAACAATAAGTTACTGTTGTTTTACAGTTTTCATGCAGTTTACGGAAGGTCAGACAATGTCCCAAATTGTACGAAATATTTCAAGAAACATTTTGTAGCCACAAAGTGTAAAATGCTTCTATCAGACTGTTGTGAGTAGGAAAATGGATAGTGCGTACGTAAAAATGGTTGACCTGCATGTGTGCTTAAGAAAGTATCAATCAGGCTAAAACATATGGAGCAAACATAGAGGTTCTTGCTACGAAGGTTAATCTAAGTCATCCCTGACAACAAGCAGGTATCAGTCTAAATTCTCAAAGGCCACACGTGGAAAGCGACCAAAAGAGGAATCACCCTAAAACTGAGAAATGGAGTGGCTCATGATGCATGTAACCCATTTCCAAACATTCGACCATTCATGTCAGCGAATACAATTGTCCGCATCGGGTAGTACCATCCAGTAAACGAGAACGAAGTAGATAGTGGCAGAATAGTCCATTTAAAGCAATCTATCTAACCCTTGTTAATCGTCTGTCACAGGCACAGGCCCGTGAGTAAAAACGTCCCTGTATTTTTTACCATTACCTTTCCCACCTTCAATGATGATATAGCAACACGTACCCGACAAGCAGCTGTTCACCTGTTCCATCGAGTACTGTTGGTAACTTTAGTGAACCACCAAAAAGAGAACGTCTCTATACCAGAGGCATTGTTAAGTGGCACTAAACACAATACAGCAAGTCGGTGCCGGTACGAACAGTTTCCAGTTCCTTACGGATTCAGGTGCACACCTCCATCAATCCACAGCCTACACAACTAAGAGGAATCGACTTTTCTATGCCTTTGAGCACCGCTGTCTATGGTATAAAGAGCGCTTTCACGTAGTTTGACACGGTGCAAAGAAAGTAAGACACGACAACCAATTACGTGCATCTATCGAAAGCAACCGTAAGGCATACATCTGTTACGCCCGTCAACCTGCGTTGCTAACAGAACGTACACGCACGACAGGCAAAACGTACAGGAAACTCGAACAACTAGTTCGACACCAGTGGAATAATCAGGGCGCATGAAGAAGGGAATGGTCAGTAAACCGTTGGTTAAGCGGTTGAAACATTCAAAATATGACAGAAAAAAATCGTTGCACAATCCAAACAGTTACACGTACCAATGCGTCTGGGCATTTTCGGACCACAGCAGGTAACAGCTCGGAACGAAGCCAGCGATACAAGACCGTCTCAGCAGCAACAAAATTACGCCCGTAATCCGATTTCGACTCAGAATCTTCGGCAGTATAGGTTAAAGGCCGCTGCATCAGAAGACTACACAGACGCTCCAGATTGGCCGAAGTTAGCAGAGCCAACAATTCACCCTAAATCACGGAGTAATAGTTGAAATAAGATAGTTACACAACAGGGCGGAAAACGTTCCCTGAATTGAAGATTTGCGGAAACATACGTACCTTATACAAATCCCAGACTAAAAATGCTCTGCTCGGATCGGAGGGTAAAGAAATTGCGTTGCAATGAGGCCCGCAATCATTTGAGTTTACCAGTAATCGAATGAACATGACGTAGATGTCCAGGCGCATAAAACCCGTCCACATGGAAACGCTGCAAAGAATAACGGGTATACAGATAGCCAGGATGCCTCAACATAAAAGGTACAAGCCGATTAAACATCCGTATAAATGAGGAGTCCATTTGAAAAAATCTCAAAAAATGAATACACCACAATTTCTGTCAAGCTTACTGTGAGGTTAATGAGTAACACTGCAAGATTTGCATTCGGGAAACTGACAGCTTTTATCCACAGAAAGTAATTCGCTTAATAATTCGATGAGTGTCGACTTTCCTAATTAAAACAGCCCATACGTTGTCAATTACCGCCAAGGAGATTGTATACATGCTCGTTCTCAACGCTCTGGACGATTGCTTGAAGATCGACCGAACAGGGAGTGCATATAGATACCCTGAATGACACATACTGATGACCGACAGGTACTTAACCGGCAAGAATGATGACCGTGTTAATTGTTGAGTAACTGACTCACGAGGACGCGAGTGCTGTGCGGAAAGGTTTGATTCGTTTGTACGTAGGACAAAATCTGCTTTTTTTTATATACACGTTGGCGGAACAAATATAGACATGTTATCACATAAGCCACTACTGATTTCAAACTGGGGACTTTCAGGCCTTTACATCAGGATGATCTACTAAGCTAAACCGGATAGTGTGGTGAACGTACTGACAGTTAACTGTGCCACGCAAGCTAAAAGGCAGACACCTGACCAACGAATTTCTTGACTCTCCAGGTTGGTGGGTGAAGGATGTGTCCGTTGGTTCAGAAAAATGGTACAGGTTCTAGCCCACTTTCAGTTAACCGCTGTCTTGCAACACAGACACTGTGATAAACGTACTACTAAAAAGGTATGCAACAGGCCTCAAAAATGATCCAAGTACACGAAGGTGGGACTCAGCATAATGCAGTCTGAAGTGGACAATCATTATCCGTCGAGTTTAACACAACAAACATTCTCGAGTGAAAAAGAATAAGTATTATTATGTTGACATCATCCGGAAGTTTGAAAAGACAGGGATACTGTTTTAGCTTGATAACTGCATGGTTTGCATCAAGTTCACCAAACAAGCTGAGAGGATGAAGAACACTGATAACCTTGGATAAGACCTGAACAACCAGTAATGAAGGGAAAAACGGCCCACACAATACTCTAGCAAACGCGGAATGACAGCTACGATTGATCATATAAAAACCATGGATCACCTGTGGATTATCGAAACAAAAACGAGAAAACGAACGCAAACATTCAGGAAAGAGTGTTTGTTTGCTCGATTGCCTACCTGAAGTGATTCGGACCGTAGAGCAACAAAAACGTCTTTAAGCGCTTCAGCTGTTTGAAAACCTAAGAAAGAAGTTGGAAGATAATGTTAACGACAGCGGTAGAGTAGAAGCAGCTTAGGATAAATGAGGATAAACAAAATGTAGCCAAAGTGCACACAGACAAAACATTATCCGCAACCAACAATAATAAAAGTCTGCCTGACAAAAAAGAACTAGTAGCATAATCAATGACTTGACACGAAGCGCTCCAGTTCAGTGAGTCCACCAAGACACGTAATCCTTAAGTGCCACATTCTTAACACAACGAACAGACAAATGCATAAACAAAACTGACCAACGCATAAGGAAGAAGGTATAACTGAATGGGGACAGTCAGAGAGCCCGATCGTCGATGGTGATTATCAGATTGGCAATCAGTCCCATTATCAACGATCTCCGATACAACTTGGACTCTTGGTAAGTATTATCGTCTCTCGCTATCACATTAACGATTGACCAACCGTTACACGAATGTCACTGTCTAGTACAAACGTAGGTGCAACGTAACACAACGAATGATAGCTGGTAACAAACTGAACAGACTAGAACCTATGATGACTAAAATACAGACACGGCCATCAATTACATGTCCTGTAGAACTTTGGGCGCTTCGTCTAGGAGGTGTACTAAGAAAGCGCGAGCAAATCTGACCGTCAACTGTTTATCATATCGTTAAGTCCTGAGTTGACCGCGAAGCTGTCCTAGATCACCTGTCGATCATGTACCACAGGTGGGAGTATAGAAACGTCCTTAGGTTGTGCTGTGGTCACATTTGGCGCAGACTGACAAACATCTTTAAAAAACTGTTATCATCACTATCCGCAGCTTATACACCTTCAAGAGCACCGCCGCAACAGCTCACCTGGATAACGTCATGCAATGGCTTCGATAACAATGATCATTGACCAAGTTGACCGCACTCTTACTGCAACACTTTGAAAAATAGAAACGCAAAGTAGACTTTAAACCGATAAAGTGACAACGCATATCTGCTTTACGGATTATAGTACCGTCGTTGTAATGTACCGCTCGAATGAGATGAGATGAATGCTATCTGCAAGAAGTTACTCGAGACAAAGTTAAAGGAAAATGCGAACCGATAATCTTTCCAAACATCGTCCGAAACGGCCTCAAATACGGCAGCTGATGTTGGCGAATGTGACGGCAGCCAGCTAAGGATGTCTTAATATACTGTTATGAACACGTAGTGTACATGGTGAGCTCTACATGTCTGTTTGAGGCAAAAAGTGGAGCGCGTACTATAGTGTAATACAAAACTGGCAGTTAAACAGCGAAACAGGTGATCCGGTGGAATAGATAGCTTACTAGACAGCAGAAACAACGATAACTGGCAGCTATATTATCAATCGGATTCGGGGGTTGTTTAGAGAAAGACGCCAAGTAGCATCATAGTGTACGTCACGTCGAAAATTCGTGGTAGGCTTGAAGAAGGGCACTCGTCTAGTATACACTTTTTGGATACTACTCAATGTCAATTAGTATGGTACGAAGCGAAGAAAACGACTAACATATCGCAGTTCGTTGCAATCATCACCATCATGAAGGGTGGAAACTGTAAACGTCCACTGGAAACGAGTGTACGTCTCCCGTGAAGCATGGCAACAAAAAATTAGTACCATATGACAAACATTGGATGCGAAGACACATTAAAATAATTGTAGTGTAGATTCATGCGTACCGTAAACGAGATGTGGTAATCAACAACCTCCCGAGCCAGGCGTATTTTGCAGTGATAAAACTACGATGAACTAATCGAAATTCAACAGACTAATTCCACCATCTGGAATTAGTTGTCAGACATGCGCATTACACTATCCTGGAGTACTACATTAACAGAGACTTCGGCCATACGAAGTTCAGTCAGGTCGAACAGGTCGGGAGGGAGCTGCAATAACTTGGCTGTATGTTATACAGATGGTTGAGCAGCAGTGTTTGGGAAATGACACAATCTACTCACTACACAGCAGCGTGTCTTTGTTGTTGCGGAAGAGTTGTCTTCCGAATAATAAAGGTAAGTAGAAAAACTGCGCTAAAAAAATCTCCCGGTCGACTTGGTAACCATCATTTTCAGTCTTTGACCGTATCCCCGGCTAGTATGGCTTGGGTTGACCTTGGTTCTGACAACAGTCTATGAAATAAGAAAGTAATAACTAAGTACAAATGTACAGAGAAAAACGAAAGAGAAGGAAGAAAAAAGGAAACAGCGGACACAAGTTCGTCAATGACTGCCACAAACAGCTGTAAACCAGGATCCTGATATGTCACGAAGCCTCATGAGCAAGCGTCGTCTCATACTGTTTGGCTATGAATAGCACAGCGAAAATCGGGAACTTAGACGCCAGCTGACATAAAGCATGCATAAATACTGTGAGCATCATCCAATCAGACGACCACATTTGGAAAATATAGTTTACGCGTCAACAACCAATTGCGGGAGATTGGAAGTTGGGATGGACATTTTGAGAAACAGTTCAGCTGACTTCCACTAGGCCATGTAGATAACGGGGACTGAATTACTAATCACAACGTTTCTGATAGCATTCCGTCGGAACAGGGCGACACCGGAGCATAAATTGTTGAAGCGAAACAAGACCTCAAGTAGCGATCTTCTCCGTCTCTCACTTCCCAACGGTTAGATCAATGGTGGAACCAACAACGCTCATTCAGACGGTTTGAAGAATAGGAAAGATACCTCGTGATTAGTGTTTATCAATACTTATTCCCGTTCTGGCAAAGATCTGAAATCTACGTGAAAACTTCAGAGGTATCAATCTAATCTCTATCACACCCAAGTTACTTACTGACACAATATTAGACCGACACACCAAAACTCAGGGGAACCAGAAACGTGGAAAACAGACGGGAATAGGACCGGGTGGAGGTGTATTGATCGTGTGTTAACTTTACGACAGGTCTTAGAGTATCGACATTCGCACAAGCGGCCAACGACTGTGGAAATTTCGAGCATAAAGGTTGCAACCGATTCGGTTGTTTGTAATAGCTTTTGGAACTGGCTTCTTTGAAAAAAAAATTCTCGGATGGATAATTGGATACGCCAAAATCATTATCTGCCTACTATACAGACAGGGTGGGGGGTTGTGAATAATTGTTTCGAATGTTCACCACTCCGAATGGTGTTCGCCGGGGTGCTTGATCTCTGTCCATGTCCAACATTATCAAAGAAGACAATCTGCAAGTGGCGTCTAGAGAATCCAATGATGTTTGTGTGCAGTTTCTTTCTGACAATAGGTCGACTGAAATGAAGTATGCGGACGGCAGGCGTGTTCATCCCCCCGCCGAAAACATGCAGATCACGCTTAACAAGGTGAACGATCGGGCTGGTCTACATAGAATACAATTCATACCTTCAAAATGCAAGGTGCTACTTTAAAATTGAGGTGTTTCTTCTCTCATATTCTTTACGGAGTGCAGTTCACTTGAGACTACAGACTGTTTCAATGACTTGAGCAGCATAATGTCGTCTGCTATTAACGGCACAGAAGACATACTAAGAAGAACAGAGATGGTAAACAATATCTTCGCCAATGTGTCATTTTTGGCGTCGAAAACAAGCCTGATTAACCTGGAAAAGATGTATAAAGCTAGGATGCGGTCTATTTCGTTTTATGATGCGGAAACTGGGCCACGACAAAGACATCAACAGACTATCTGTCTTTGATCATCGTTACCCCACTGACTAGCCCATATTAAGTGGAGTTATTACATGAACAAACCAGATGTATGCCACATCGCGTTGAAAAAAATGAGGTATGCAACTAATCAGTTAGGTACTGCCAGTGCACAGTCTGTTACAATTCAACTGACAGTTTAGTATACCAGATACTATTAATAGAAACGGTCAACAGTTGGATAAAATCAAAAGGTGGTCAGTTAAAGATGTTGGTATGAGAAACACAGATTCTCTAACTGTTTCGCTACGTGAAATGGGTACACAATGTCTGCCCGGTTGCAAATCAGAAAAGCTTGAACAAAACTGTTAGAACACGAAAATTGGTGAATGCAAGCTTTTCGAATTAACTCATCAGTACAACATTTAAAATAACACGAAACGGTTTTTTTTTCAATATCGAATAGTTAGGGCTGGGTAGGGTGGATAGTAGATTGATGGGTTAGGAAAGGTCACTAAGTCCACGGTAAAGTGAAGCTCACGAACCATTGCTTCTGAACACACAGGGCCGGCTTTAGTCGATTGATTGCGACAGCCTCAGAAAACCACAAGAACCTTGGACTGGGATAACGTAATACGAAATGGTTGCATCTACCAGTTTTCGTGTTCTAACTGTTTTTTTTTCAAACTTCTGATGGGAACGGACCGTTTAAACTCAGAAAAGTGTTGTATATTCATTGCATCAGCAGCGTATGCTCCAACGGAGAGCTGCTCGGATGCTACTGAAGATGCGCAACGAATACGTCAATCGATTTGCTGTGCTTGGTCATCGCTGCTACGCTAATTAGCCCATATTAGGTCGACTGATCGCGTGCGCAACACGGTCTTTCGCCAGCATGCATTCCGAAACGCTCGGGAAGCGCGATCAATCCGCCAAAAAATCAGGTTGTACGGCATGTGATGGTTGGGTCACGCAGGTCGTACGCCAACTGAGCGTTTGCCGTACCGGGTACTATATACTGAGACCACCAACAGGTGGGTAAAACCTCGTGGTGGTCAAGCAACAACGTCGGCAGAAAATATGAAGATCCAAACTGCTCCATTGAGCAAAGTGGCTAAGTGTCGCCTGCTTGGTTGGGGTTCTTGTGTTCACCAAACTAGCTAGTTAGAAACGCTATCCGTAGTCAACGGTGTACCTGCATCTAAACCATTTCTACTTCTTCCGCTTAGTCTTCTATTATTATTAGTATCATTATTAGCACCATTGTTCATGTTGCTACCTTTTCAACGACATTTCTTCTACTAGAAAATTCCACGTCACTGTTGAGGTCACCGACAGCTCAAGCCACAGTGCCTTTCGGTCAGTCTCATGACTGCTATGATCATGATCATGAAAGCTCATGATTACTCAAATCGTTGATTGGATACACTAGCCAAGATGACAGCTTGCACACATTTATCATAATCCAAAGCATTCACATAACCTGATTTTATCTGGACTTTTGTTTGTCTCCCTGACAAACTTGTTATTCCAGGAAATACACCTTCACTATTACAATAAGCCGTGACTGAGCCACAGTAATGTTTAGCCAGACTCATAGATAGTATGAATGAATAAGTGAGAAGATCGACTTGAACAATAACTTCGTCGGCGGGGATGGTCGGGGTTGGGCTGAATCAAAGAATGATTGATAAAATAAATTAACGATATACAAGCAATGTTCACCTGCAACAAGCAAAAGTGTTTAGGAAGTAACGTTCGTCCGAAACGATTTTGCCAACTTGAAATAAACCTTACATACGAAAGTTGCAAAGTCAGCTAACACCTGGAAGCCAATCGTGAGGCGTGATTCCAGTTTTGCAGTTTAGTGCAATCTAGGTCAGCAACCCTCGTGATGCAATTATCGGACAACCGGTAGCGCACGTCGGATAGATCGGAAAGAAAACTGATAACGTTGTGATCTCCCAAGGGAAACGGTGAGTATTGACAGAAGAATATTATAATACACAAGCAAGGGTAGTTGGCTGACCAACCAGGTTTGTTATAAGATCGCTGAACGACAAAAATAACGGTAAGAACGGAAGAGCTGATACTTATTCAATGAGCAGCCTGAATAAACTGTCATAAGAGGACATACGTCTATCACATCCAAATAAATGTAAATTAGAATACAGGACACTCACCTGAGAGATATGTTCCTCCAGTGACGAATTTTGAGATTGCGGGCTTAAGCACAGCTAGAAAAAAAATTGAGAGATATGAAATTGCAAAGGTGACGCAAAGCTCTAATCACTACTTGACAAATTGGCAATGTCAATCCAACGATAAGCAACCAAGTGGATGAAAGGCGTGGATGAATCTGAAATTAAAAGATATAATTCACAAACCTTTTCCTTCAGCAGGAGCAATAGGTCCATTTGTAAGTCGGATGTAGGCATGGTGACATCCAACAGTTGAGTCAACAGGTCCACATGTAACCAGGTTTCCTGAAACACAGGCGAGAAACACTCAAACAGCTGAGGAGCAGAAACAACATGTTCAATACCGTGTAGCAATGATAAACAGAAAACAACAAGAACGAACATCAGCTCAACAAAGTTTTACAAAAGAAGGTAACGCTCATCATCATCATCATCATCATCAT
>LUCH01002695.1:66451-83794 GCA_013368495.1 Paragonimus heterotremus
AGGTAGCAGTATGGGTCGGGAGGTAGCAGTATGGGTCGCTAATAAGAAATACACCATTAAAGACATTTATGTACACAAATGTTTTACAAACAAGGGTAGCGTACCACTCTTCTCAGCCAAAATACAACAGGTGAACATGTAAATAGGAACAACCACATTCTAAGACAGTGACAAATATTGGAACATTGATCCTATGATTGAAAATCGGTACAACCACACGGGTTTGGCAAAAATAGACCGGAATTCATAAATTCGGAGTGCCCCTCTGTGATCCTCAAGGAAGTGATATGGTTTACTTTGTGAAACGCTGATATTTGATTCTAATAATGGTGTACAAATAAGATCGCATTAAATTATGATGTACAGGAATCTGCCTGTTCGCCAGTCGCTGATGATGTGAAAATCATTCCCGTGTCAGTGCTAAAAAAAACAACAATCACTTGACTTTTGCAATGTGCTGGATTTAGCAGTCAAACAAATTATTCTTTCAAATAAGCCGGTTGAAACATATGAACATACTCACTGAGATAAACGACGAAAATAGACGATTCGACAAATCAAAATGCCAAATTTCATAGTCTGATGACCCCAATGAACATCCATTCTATGTTCGCGGTAGTACAAGCTAACAAAGAACGGCTTGCGTTAACCTCCCCCATATCATCCTCAACACACGAACAGCAAGCCAGCAAAATCAGGATTAAACGGGCAATAGTGAGGACAGTACAATTGCACTGTGAATAAAGTGAATGGAAGGCGGAAAACAATGAGTGGAATCTATTCATAACCAACAACGGCTAGCCCACTGTAGCAAGCCTCGTGAGATTTGTTGTGAATAAAAGTTATGCGGCTCATACTTACTTCAATTTCGCGCACACAAACCAGCAACTGGTAACCCTGTTCAGTAGAGGGAGCTCTGAAGTGGTCCTGGTTGCATTCGGCAGATGACTGTGCACAGGACGCAAAACCTTCGGACAAGTACCATCGAAGCTGGGTCAATGCGACTTCCTGATGAAACTGACGGAGTTGAAACAACGAGAAAGGTAAAGTAGTACTGCAGACAGAGTAAGACGGTAGCATTGTAAAGCAACGAAAAACCAACAGTGCACTAAGTAGTCATAAATTAGCTGGCTAGATAATAAGAACCTGTACAAATTGCTACAGGAATAATCACATGAATGACTAGACGTAGGTACCTAAACGAGACCGATTACGTAGTCAGTAGAAAATATCAGTCAACATAAAGCAGACGTATAGGTAAAGAATCGGGCTTGAATGGAACCTGCTTGGCTGCGTCATACATACGAATTCGTAACAAGCAGTCACATCTTGGAAGAAGAATACCGAACAGAACGGATGCAGTTTGAGTCTAGAAAACGGAGAACCACTGGGCTCTAACGATCGATGAACGGTTTTATTAAGTGACATTAAAAACTGTGTATTGAATACCACGTTTAGTGCAGGTACCCCCAATAAGTTAATATTGACATATACCAACGGCATAAGAAATGTGCACGGTTGAATTACAAATACAACGGAAATCAGTGATACAACCCGAAACCATACTCATGATTAGTAGCTGGGGCTACAACCATTGAGCGGCCTTGAGTTGGCCTGAGCAGTTGGATAAGATTAGTAGACTAGAGAACAATGGCAGATAAGCAAACAGAAAGTCAGAAACAAAGTAGAATGCTACACAGTTGATCATAAACGTACTGTTGGTTTCAAGTTAAACTCGGTGAGCACCTGCCTGGCTTCATCGAAACGGTGTTCTTTAAGTAAACGTCTGATTCTGAGAGAAAAAATTGGCAAATATCAAAAAAAAGTGTCCAGGCGTTATAAACTTCGGCTGTAGATTAAAAGTGAACTGAGATTACAAACTATGCAAATAGAAAACATACACATAAAGTAACACTGTATAACACTCTATGAGTTGAAAGTTATGAATGCGGATGCAATAAGGGATTTGCTGTCATGCCACATAACAGACCATAGTGGGCCAAAACTTTGACGTGAAAACAGTATGGAAACAGTATGTATGGTAATTGGTGTTATTATTCTCGCCATCTCCCGATCGGACGATAGCACACTAAATTATTGTCATTTAAAGTGATTGACATCTTGGGTAACATTTGAGTTGGTCGTTAATTGGCAGATCAACCTAGCATGCGGGTTGAGTTACTGAAAGTAACCGAGAGATTCGAACGTTAGAAACCGACCGTTGATAATCACGCAAGTTTGTGCACGAAAAAAACTGAATAATCTCTCCTCACCTTTGTTCCGGGTTAACTGTTTGCAGCGCCTTGATAGAAATCAGCTGGCTATCTTCACTGATGGTATTCGAGAACAGTTCAGCGAAGAGAACACAGTCCGTGGCGGAGCGGTTCTCCTCGCCCAAAATTCCAGGGTCTGCCACCGACAACAACCAAGTTTGTGTGCCGACTATTACTTGATGCAAGACATCTCCGCTGTGAAGGCATGAGGAAAACGTGAATAGTTATCCATTTAGAACAAATGAGCCAACATTGTGAAAAAATGCGATTTATGACCACGTTACTTCTTACTTCAAATATAAAAAGGATCATGATGAGTGTTGCACGGGATATGCACATTAATAACTTCGTCCGCAACAAAGTTATTGCATCGCACGTACTTAGTTTTCATACATAAATAACAAGGTATTATGCACGAAAACGATCACGTAAGAAACTTCTTGTTCCAATCTTCCTTATTCACAACATGAATATTTTCCTTACTCCTTTCCCTTAAACGTATTGCAAACTTACTGTCTGTCAACTTTTTACGAAACAACCTCGTGGTTCGAATACCGACATATTTTTCTTCTATACTGATAGCTCCATATTTTGCTATGGTCCCTAGGCTGCCACGTAATAGGTGGAACACTGTATGATGTATAGCCATTCTAGCTTGCAGGATGTCAGTTCTACAGGCGAGTCCGCGGATCAGTGGAAAACTTTCATAAGGCCTATCTCTAAAACAGACAGACTTGTCCGACTGAAAATCAATCGTACACAGTATGCAGCACCGCTACTTAGTTATTACTTACTCGAAACCAGGTAGCCTTTGGTATACTCGTTTCAAAATCATGGGTTACGAGCAACTCAATTTGAAAAAGGTAAATACCTCTGATGGGGTACTGGCAGCAAAGAAAATTTTACATACTGTTTACAGTTGAAGTGAGAAGGCCGAAAGTAAAAGAGACGATCAAATGTGTTGTTGCGAACCGGGAAACCCAGATGATCGGCACTAATGCAACTCCACACTATTCGCAGTGGTTAACTGTGAGACTTGGTTGAACAGCAAGCAGTGGCGAGTAAGCAGAAGCGAGGCTAATGGTGTAAGATTAATGGTCGGCATTCGGCATTTGGTACCCGTCATCCATAAGAATTTTATCTAACAGCCTGGCGGATAGATATCCGGATCATCTTCGACTCAGCTAACTCATAAATCTATCGAACCAACGACGACCAAAATGAGAAATACGCACATGGATTAGTTATTTAAACAACAATCTCAAGAACAGTCTGTATGACCAGAGTGGGTGTACCACAGCGCAAAACCAATTGCGGTGCATGTTGGAAGGCAGATCAAAACGATTCGGCCAAATCTCAGAAGATTTATACATTTTCACGCGGTTTGCCTATAACGTTATATACGGTCGCTAGCAGACTATTAAGTAAGTGAAACGGCAACTGCATCCTAAAGTCCTTGTGTACACAACACAGACTTATCCAAAAAGAGGAGGAATACAAGTTCCGTTACCACCAATGCTCTGCTTAAACCAGAAACATAGTACATGTTCCCACGGCATTCGGTGTGTTGTACAGAAACAAAGGAAAACGCATTTTCCAATTTGCAGTGATGTTGCCAACTAAAAGCGTTGGATCATCTCGCTGTACTCACAAACAGTTCATGGTGATATTGTCACAGCCACGACGATGATCTCAACTATGCATGTTCCAACAGATATACTATGTTTAGTTTAGTCGTGTATTGTCGTCTCCTTGTCTTATGTACGCACCTCATAATCAACTCACAAGCGCATGTGTCATCACTGTGTGCTGGAGGATATGTCAACTAACACTTCACTACGTACATCATTTCATTTGTGTCTAAAAAAAGAAATCGGAAAGGACTAACTGCATACAGTTTGGAAATATCATACAAACGGATACATTAGCACCGCGTAATTGGTGATAGGCTGCTACACTATTCGCGTGTTTTGTAATAACTGAAATCGGTCATCATCATCATAGCAACCATGAGTGTGACCAAAGGTACTCACCTCAACAGTGACGTGGAATAACCTAGAAAAAAAACGCTACTAAGACGTTTGAAAATTAATAAAAGAAAAATAAGCGGAAGAACTAGAAATGGTATGGATACAGGTATGCCATCTCCAATAGTGTCTGCAACCAGCGATTTGAGTGATCACAAGGACCCTATCCAGACAGGCGACACCTACCCACTTTGCCCAGTGGAGCAGTCAGAGTCTTCACATTTCGTGACCACATTGTTGCTTGACCACCATGTGGTGTCACCCAACTGTTGGTGGTCTCAGTATATAATGCTCGGTAGGGTAAAGGGTCAGGTGGCATAAAAAGTACGTGATCTAACCATCGCAAGCAATGCACCATGAGTGGTTGACCAACCGATCGCGCATCCCGAGCGTTCCGGAATACGCGTCGGCGAACTGCCCATTGTTCACGCGATCAGTCCACTTAATGTGGGCTATTTGACGGAGACAATGATGGTCAAACACTGTAAGCTTGTCGAAATCTTTCTTGCGAACAGCTCACATTTCCGAACCATAGAGCAAAACAGAACACACACAAGCATTATATACTCTTCCTTTCAGTGACAACCGGACGTCTTTTCGACGCCACAGATGACGCAGTCTGGCAAAGGCAACTCGTGCCTTTGCTATCCTCGCTGATATATCACCAGCAATATTACAGGCTGACGAGATAATGCTACCCAAGTATGTGAAACTGTTCACAGTCTCAAATGGATTACATGCAATGAAGAAAGTAAGAGTTGAAGTGCCTTAGTCTTGAAGCAACACTTTGCACTTTGAAGGTGCGAAGCACATTTCATACAAACCAGCTCGGTCGTTCAACCTGTCCAGCGTGGTCTGCATGTTTTCGGCAGAGGGACTAAGTAACACAATGTCGTCCGCGTACTCCAGATCGATTAATCTAGTGCCAGCAAGAAGCTCAACTCCAAGCCCACTGGATTCCTCAAGCGCACCCTCCAGAATGTCGTCCATGACAAAATTGAACAGGAAGGGGGAAATCGGACACCCCTGACGAACACCACTAGAAGTGATGAACGCCCGAGACAGTTGTCCATAAACTCTCACTCTGCTTGCAGAGTGGGCATACAGTAATCTCAATAGATTCACGTATTTCTCTTGTACTCTCATGTGAAGAAGACAGCTCCAGAGAACAGTACGAGCAACTGAATCGAAAGCAGCCTTTAGGTCCAAAAAGACAAAGACCATCGGCTGTCTGTAAGAGTGTCGATGTTCCAAGATCCGTCACAAGGTAAAAATGTGGTCAACGCACCCCCGACCAGGTCGGAATCCAATCTGTTCTTCACGTATCTGGCTTTCTCTGGGCTCAGTGAGCCGACGTATAATGAGGACAGTGAGTAACTTGGACGCAACGGATGCCAAACTGATGTCTCTGTGGTTGTCACATAGATTTCGGGCCTCCTTTTTAAAAATGGGAATTACTATTAATAAGCACCAATCACGAGACATCTCTTCAATCTCCCAAATCGTCTGGAGGAGTTGTGTCAGTTATGATATTACCATCTCTCCACCATCTTTGAAAAGGGAAGGAGAGAGATCTGATCCAGCAGCCTTATTACGTTTCAATAACTTGAGCTCCAGGACCACTTCTGCTTCCGACGGAGGGCCGTCTGGAACGCAATAACTGACCATGAAATCGGTAGCAGCTCTCACATTCCCGAAGACTGTATAGGAGGACTCTTCCGAATAGTCCAAGTTACACCAACCAAATCGCTTCTCTGTAACTTGAAATCACCTACCATTTATTCTGAAATCAGATGGACAGTTTGCTTTCGGTATACCAAGAAGGGAGATTTCAGCTTTCTTTAGACAACCGAGTTATTAAGTGATGATATCTCACAGTAACGGGCTATCCTCACAATCACAACGAGTGGAACGCTGTCAATAAGAGGCAATTTATCATAATTCTACATAATTTTACTCTCCCATACGGCTTAACTATAACGCAGCAACGTAAATCGGGTTGAGGCCCATATATGCAACCTAAGACAGATAGTCAGGTGACAATAAGTTAGATGACAGACGCCGAAGTCGCTAACGCAGAAGTGTGTGTAACCACACTAACTATCGACTGGACGTTTTTCAGATCTCCGAAACTCTCCCGTATAACATGGGGCATGGAGTTTCGAAATAATATGCATAGAAACAGTAGGTAGCATACTGGTGAACTGGTTAGTTTCTGAACAGCTCAACCGCTTGCGATGATTAGAAAACTAAACGAAGTGGAACTGGCTTCTATAAAATGAATATGTTACAGTCAGATGGTTTAGGAATAAACAAGGCATCGTGTAGATCAACTATAAAAAAAGTATGTACGGCTGTTAAAAGAAAAGTAACCAAAGTAGGGCACAAAAATGAAACAAAATGTCCGAAGGTGATGCAATCTTTTTGAGCGACAGTCGTTTTGTAAAAAAAAATAAGAAATAGGTGTACAGTGAAAATGAACTAATATTATAATTGCAACAGACAAGCAAATCAATCTAAAAACAGGATACACGAATCAATAGTTAGGTTCTGCCACAAACATTAATTGCATAGAAAACGAAGAATGATTGATACAATGTTTTTTAAGGTATCGATATGTGCTCATGATGAAACTCACCGACACGACAGCGGGACTAAATTTAAGCAAGTTAGTAAATACTTGGATAACTGGAAAATAGCAGACCTGCTGTCATTTTGGTACAAACGCTGCCACTGAAGTCAACACGAAATGGTGACAGAGAAGTTGAGCACTAATTAACTGATTAATTTCACAGTATATACACTTCAGCAGCTTTGTCCCTCTGAGGAGCTTGTTTACTATATCATGCTTCCGATGATTTCTCCAGGGAGTTTTAGCCAATTACCTGATTGTTAATCCGAAAATAAGTAAACGAAACTGGTATCATTTGGAGTAATGAAGGAACAGCGAGCAAAATAACAGTTAGAAACCACTGTTCTAACGTGCTCGATGATGACCGAAATTCATGTTTTAATAAGTAATTTAAACAGGTTAAAAGAAAACCAGTCGAACGTTCCAGATGGAATGACATACGTGGGGAAAGCAACAACCTCTAACAAGAGATTTTGTGACCAGTCCAAATCTGGATTCGCCGGAGGTGGATCGTTTTCGTTGGGTTTCCGTAGAAATACTAGCCGGAATGGCGGAAGACCGGGATATTTTTCATCAGGATTGTGCTGCACCTGATCGGTCTCCGAACTACACACACAAAAGTCGATGAGTTGAGGAAATTGATCCAAAACTCCTAAACACAGAACAGCTACCAGATTGAAGAGATACAGGCGACCCTAAAAGGAAATGGAAGATGATAACTGCAACAGTAGATGAAATAGATAGAAAAATATGTGAAACATTCGGAAAAAACGAACTGCGGAAAAACGAAAAACAATGATGGTCGGCATACTATAAATCAGTGAGAGTTCTCAGGATACGGAAAAATGAATAACAATTATAAGACGATCACGTAAAACGCCGCACAGACATCCAGGAGGCAACCATTTGAGGTCTAGTAATCAGCGCGTACTGAGAGGTATTGGTTTAACATGAAAACGGTACACAACTACAGACGATTGGGATGTGGGAATGATCTTACAAGAAGGCAAAATATGCCCCCTTTATCGGACCTTGTAAACCAACTTTCTGATCTTTACAAAACAAGATGTTCGCCGCAATGTGGTACATAAGGTCACATGTGGATCGAACGTTGTCTAGCTGGTGTACTTTCTGACAGGAGTATTTATTCGATTTGAAAATCGGGTCTATCAAATAAATCAAAAAAATGTTCAGCCAACCTTTAGGAATAGTCGGTAAAATTACAATCTAAATTTGCAACACCACATTCCTAATGAAGTGCACAGATAAACTAGCACACTAGTAATCCATGGAGATGAAAGCATCAACGTAAAGTAATTGTTAACGAAGGATAAAGGATTGGCGTATTACTGAAAACGGATGGAAAACAGCCGAAAACAAAAAGCCACAATTCGGAAAGTTTATCTAGTTTGTTTGCCGAAAATGGCATACGACGAACTGACGCAAAACTACACGATGCGATGAATGTACAGAAGTCTATGTTTGCTAGTTCGGCGTACGTTCCAGTGGAAAATAGTGAAAAGGCTATCACAGACGTGTTCTATGGTACCATCACAGACTTCATACTGACCAAACACCCACACATCATCACACTAGCAAAGAGAGTTGAACGTTCAGCACGATAAGCTGACTCCGGAGGAGAAGTAGCTAGCTGATTTCTAAGCACAATGCGTTTGAAATGATAAGGGGCTGTTTTAAATGCGCACCTCGTGGTGACCACATATCGAGTACTGCATGTCAACGTTAGACACCTAAGTGTCATTCGGACAAATGTGCTATCCGGAGTGCTTATAATGCGGTAATGGCAGATTACTTGCCCATTTCACGTCAGATGAGAAAATTCAACGAGCGCCAAGCAGAGATGATAGCGGTCACGAAAGTTCAACCCAATGAATTATGTTTTGAGGAAACAGTGCAAGTACGGCACAAGTAGATCTCAGTCACATCGGTGGAGGTGATAAACAAGCATCACTTATTCCACAACCTGAACATGATAACATGAGAAAACTGTTTGCGCAAATGCCACGAGCAAAATTTTTCCGAACGATCAGAGACAGATCAAACCTCTTTCCGGAGGCAGATGGAGCCTGGTCTCAGAGTCCTGACTGTCTTAATTGCTGATACCGTTTATGAGAGAGGCACGAAAGAACCCGAACCCGGCCACCTCTCTCCTTCCAATTGGAAAAAGTAGGTCAAGTTGATAAAGGAACCAAAAACATAGCTAGACGTTTTGGGACGTTACAGAACTACTGAATGACTAGCGTTTGTCGGTAGCTATTCTATTTCCTAAAAAAATTACTCGGAATCTGTAGCATTCACAGAAACACCCTATCTTTTCTATGCAGCATCCATCGTCATCACCATCATCATAAACAGCAACATATTAGTGGTTCTCACTGATGTTTAATGGCTACACAACTATGAAGAAAAAGTCGAATCGTGTACAGGAAGAGAAAAGAAAAAGAAGAGGAGGCGGAAAGACCTTAACACCAAAAACGCTATGTCTACGTTCAATCGTTCAACATCAAGGTGCCTATAATCTGCAAACAAACAGCCGACCCATCAGTCAACCAACCAGACCTCGTCACAATGAGACTGGACCTTGACGCGATGTGTTGGCTCGCGTATCTCGATGGGCTATTAGACTATGCTGGCCGGTGTAACGATCACACCGACAGCGTCACTCATAACATTCAGGCTAACAGATACAGGTCAGATAAACCCGTTTCCAGATCCTCCACGTGGGGGTTGGAGGAAGGCTGACATCTTTTCCTGTAGAAAGCACCAGTTTTGATACACTACCCCACATCTGTTGCCTTGCGGTACATGCTTTCAAGGCGAAGACTATGGTTGAGAACCCTAATCGTTCTCCTGTGTAGGTCAGCGTCCTGGCAGTAACTCAAACTAGATACAATCATAAACATACAGCATACAAGTTACTAGCTGACATGCTATTACATACACACACAAAACGATGAAGACAAGGTCGCGGAGAAAAAACGAGTCAATGACTCTGACGTGAGTGTTTTTCCACCTGCTACACGCTTTGGAATATAGATGCTTATCAAATGAGAACAGTTACGCGAATTTTACATCTGAAGGTTGCTCGTGACACTTCATAAGGAGATCCTTTTGAAAAATGAGTCCGGGAAAATACGCAGATGTGTTAGGACCATTTTATGTTCATCCTGTAGAAAGAGTGAGAATCTACGGGCAACTGTTTCCAGTGTTCACTGAGACATCAGATCTCCCACTTCGTGCTAACATTCCGTTACGATTTAAGATAACCGTTAAACTGCAAGTTGTGACGGGTAATCAGCAATGCGCAGAATGACAGAGGATGGCAAGAGAAGATACTTTTACAGTACAAGAGAAGGAGATCTTAATAATGATGAGGGAGAGGCGAGATAAAAACTAAACGAGAGGTTGCACGAGTAACATTACTGAACAGTTCACCGAGAGAAAGGAAACACGGGCAGACAGATGACTCGTTCTAACTACCTGTCAGAAACTGCAGTTTAACGTGGATTCTAAATTGCAACGTCTTGGCGAACAGAGACTAAACGGCATGCTCGAAAATCATGAATACTCCATCTGTACTTCTAAATTACTTTTGCAGATGCCGACTCAAAAGCTTCGTTATCAGTGTGGACCCCAGGGAACGAACATTCGAGGACCACCTAGGACTACTCACGGCAGTAAATGCCACTATATGCCTCACGGAATCACAGAAATTCAAATAACTTAGACTACATCTTAGATCAGAAGATCAAAGTTACTTTGATGTATTTGTCTGATGACTTGGCAACGTTAGATGACTTACGGGATTTACGTCGACACATGTCCATAGTTCGAATGAATCTCCACCAAGTACATAACTATTCGAGGGAAAACGTGAATAAGTTTATCGCTGATATCCAACAGGCCATGCCTAAATGCCGCTATAATAAAGTCGCATTTAGAAGATTGAAGAAACTATGGCGATCAAGTGTTAGTCAGTGGGCATCCAAGATACGGAAACAAGAGAGCTAACGTTATCCAAGGAGGAATCAAAACTAAATTGGGATCGTTCATGTTCAGTTACGAGGCAACGACAGAACAGAACAGTTCACTCTGTACCATCTTCGGCCCCAGATACCGTAAAATTGATTGCACAAAATAAATCTCTGCTCAAATTCGTTTCAGAAAACTTTTCACCACGATACAGTGTAGCGTGGAGGCTCAATTTTTTAGAATGGGACAATGTCTCATGGTAGCGGCCTGATTCACTGTCGGTTTGTAATCGGTTTTTTCAGATACCGTAGGAGTCAAATGTCCGACAGCAGTAATTTTTCTTTGCCTCGGAAAACGTTCGAGTTCAATTCCGACTTTTGAGCGGATAGAAAACACTAACGTACGAGCTTCCTAAAACCTAGCCTGGGTATCATGCTCCATCACAATAGTGGCCTGGAAACACTTCAGCCTCTCCAGTTCACTTTTGTCAGATACGGACGAGAGTTTCTGCAGTGGAATAGGAAGATTTTCGTTGCCATCCACTTGGTTGGCGGATAGGAGTGTATGTGGTATACGATTAAGCCAGCTGCGACCTGAAAGATTAAGGGCTCTCGTTACTGACAATTTACGCAGGTAAATTTGGCGTCTTCGTTCCGTGTTCCATTTTCACATCGCATGTGGCCATAACACTAATGGTTTTCCTGTATACGGTAGTAATATGGTTGTAGTTGAAGCTAACTGAAGTGTGTTTAGGTACTGTAATCTGTTAATAAATGTCACGGAAACTCTTGTGTCGATCTCAAGACAAACTTACTCTTGTCAACCTCAAGCACCTGCGTCATCGGAAAGACGTTCGGTTGTCGAGGAATTCTTAAGTACTCCGTAAAACTTTAGTTTACTGATATGTAGTATATGGGGTCACAGCAGGTTAGATACTACCAGGCTGCCCAGAAATATATAAGAACGGTGGTGGAAACCGGTTTGACGCCCCAACCGTAAGATAGCCAGGCATAATTGCTAACAAGATATCTCAAGTCCCGCCGTTGAGTGGAACGATACACAACGCTTGGTTCGATCCGTTTTTTCTATAGCGTGAAAACGCGGCGTATCTAAGACAGACGTTTGGGCATACTCGGTGACTGACTACTGCTATTTCCGACCATCAGTTTGAACCAAGTGGAATAAAGGCACAAGGTGCGCAGCAGTTTGTTAGCGCATACTACAGAAAACCCCGGACACCTCACCAACTGGCTGAGCAGTACGAATGTGCCATGCGTAAGTCTGACCATGTACTTCGTGGACCAACTAAGCGTTCACCACGTAGAGTACTACTCACCAAGATACCAACCACTGGACAGAATTACTGTCGTCAGATCACCATGTGAACACAAAATATAACGATTTTGAAGTTAACGGGCGGCTTACGCCAAGGGTGAGGTCATGTGACATTCTGAGTCGTTGATTGGAGTCTCCACTCGTCAGGGCAGCGTATTCCAACTAGAGATAGATCTGCAGTTGTACACCTGTAAGACTAAATTAATATTATTTCATGAATTCATTTTGTTACACTTTGATAGAACTCCTTTTAGAATGTTACCTCAGCGTTGCAGTGAACAGCAGCTCGAACCTTAGTACTCCTTGGACAAGCTCACAGACGATAAGTTACGAACTTAGTTTTACATTTACGTGTTTTAATCCTACGTGGAGGTTGATAAATAGAACCAAGTTCAGTTGTATAGACCGAGAAACGCACATCAACCCAAGCAAATCTGAAAATTCCATCATTTGTCAAACGAAGACGCAACAGAGTGCTAGATGGGCAAGCGATCAACATATCTTTGCAAGCAGTTTCGCGGAGATGGACGATATATCGCAAGCGAGATATAAAAAGACTGAAACTCTCAAATGGCAGAAGAACAAATGCGATCGTTGTGATAACATACGGCAAACAGGCGTTTATGCAACCAATCCTGACAACTCCGACAGTTCTACGGCTTTACCGCTTGCATACACATGCACACACAGGGGGACTTACCGAAGTCGACAAAGCGACACAATACACCGGACTGATGAAGAAAGCTTTGCTGAACACGACCTGATCGGATGCAAAACAGCCAGAAGGAGTGAAAACTGGTTCACGAAACACTAGCCCGGTAGACGCTGCGTAAAGCATTGGAACAGGAGCACTCTGGATACAAAACAGTACAACTGAAGAAATAGACAAGTTACTAGCTGGAGTGTCCAATTAAGGGCTATGTGGTGGATAGAGACCGGATAGGAATCATCAGAATCCGGATAGTTGACAGCTCCTTGAAGTAATGAAAACAAGCACTCTGAATCTTGATTGACGAGAGCTATAATTCATAAAATGGACTGCACTCAAAGAACACGAAGACTAACCTGATTTCAAGATAAAAGACTCCAGATCCGGCCAATACATAAGTCGTTCGGCCGCCAGTAAAAGAGAAAATTTACCTGTTTCACATGAATCACCCGCATGAACAGAAATTTACCAGTATTTTCACCGGAAACGATGCGAACGAATTTAATACTTCCAAAATGTGTCTGTAAGACGGAACTATTTAATTAACACGACTATTACTATAGAGAAAACACCATGGCTTTCAGAAGGAAAGTAAATGTTAAGTGTGCCAAGTGTGTCAGTAAATAGCATAATAGAGGCATCGGGCGTGAGTGCGACATCAGTCACACATTCACCTAATCGAATGTAATATGAGAAAAAGGAACTTACAATGCGTCACAGAAGATACAATAGCGTAATTCGAATCCAATATCAAAATTTTTCGGCCGAAAGATAGCACGTTCAATAATTTACGGGAAACCACTTTCAAAAAGGAAGACTACATTTAAGAAAATAAAGACCTGTAATCGAATGTACCCTAACTTGTTCTGAACTGCAAACCTCTAGGCATTTCACGATCTCGTAACTCTCTGGCATGCTTGCACAGAAACGGCGGACTAGAAGGATAGGAAGAAATATGTAACGATAAAATCGTTAGTGGAATGAAGAATGCCACAAACACGACGGGCGCAGAGTATAATGGGTAGAGTGTCAACGTGCTAAACTAATACAAGAGTGGGGATGGTTAAATAGTACTGATATTTCCCCAGTTCAGGTGGGCATCCGAGACCGAGAAGGATAATTCAAAGCATCAGAGTAAAAGGTTTCTGTTGTACTGGGTCATCAGAGATCTACTGAAGTAAGCGAGGCGTGTAGATAAAAGTAGGAAAAAAAACCTACTAAATCGCGTTGCAAAGAGACCTACTTCAGCATAATTTTTTAGGTGGGTGTGCGGTGCACTACGTTACGTGAAGAAAGAAATAATCCAGCCAAAATACTATACTGGCATACACGGAAGTCGACGGCGATAAACGGAGACTCAACGAGAATACACCAAACAAGATATAATGAAAAGCTTTCCGTGTTCTCAGACGGTTACCGGCCTCCTGTGAGAAGCAGTGTAATAACTGTTTAGTTCCCTCGACCCGAAATACTTTGGCAGTAGTGTAGAGTTCTAGCTAATAAAGATTCCTAGCAGCCTCCACGGTGGTGTAGGTGACGGACTGCTTTTCTTTCACAGAATGCGTGAGACGCTGGAATGAACAACGGGCTGATTGACGTCAGGACCATTAATTGTCGGATATTGCAGTGGGCATCGCTCTGCACGGAGAGGGAACGTGAAGAGGATAGGTAAAATGTGCGAATAAGAAAAAAATAAATGCGAGAGCGGTGAATGATGATAATGCATTTATTGGATGTAAATATGATGAAGACAAGAAAGACCACTGCAAATTGGTGAGAATGTGGTTGTTAGGATAAAGTCAATAGATATATTTTACAAACGTAGCAGTCAAATGCCTTGCCTCTTTTTGAATGGCCTCGCAGATTGCGTCAACACTCGATCCAGAACACTGGTATTCCTTAACACAGAGCTGGGCGGTTAAGTTCTCCCGCCTGCACCAAAGGCGGCTGTACGGAATGGACGATAAACGAGAAGCACAGCAACAGCTGTCTGAAACGCTATCTCTCCAAGATGGCCTGGAGAATACTGAATTTTGAAAACCATACTGAAAGGCTCTCATAAACGTTTACAGTGCAACGCGAATAGTCATAACGTCGTGAGACCCTCCTCATATGGATGTGTTTATTCCTTCGACCCTTTCCATAGTTCATCACCGGAGGGACGCTCATGCAGTCATCCCATGTATCCGGTACGGAGCGCACGCCTGATTACTCACCGATGAAAGCAGTCTTGAGTGTGCCAAGAGCCAAGAAAAGCGTACTGACAGAAATGCTCCGACAACCCATTCAGCTTAGAAAACGGCTGTTAGCATTTTGGTTAGGTGCCAGAGTATTCACGAATGTGCAGATATCCGCGGAGTTACTGTGCTCTAGACCTAAATCATCTGCAGCTGTTTAGAAGAATACTACTAACATGGTACTGTTTTTCATGTTGCGATTTTTGACTTAGACGTTTTGAATGGAAGTCGGCTAGGCGCTTCCTAACGATACACTACATCCAGGTCACTCGAAATATATCCACGACCCGGTGAGATGACAGAGCACATCCAACGTATACATTATCTGCGGGCACAGAGGTGAAAAACTCGCCGGCAACAATCACCAAACCATGTATGATCCCCGTAGAACAGAATAAGACGAGTGGTGTGACGCTGACATTAACAGCTTATGCTCAACCTGAACGGTGGCGTTCAGACTATGATCACATCGGCCTTTCAACCCCATGTCCGCAGAATCCTGTGGGCTCCGCTGTCACAGGCTTGAGTAAACACTAAGAAAAGTGCGTCCACTGGGATGTGGCCGTCAAACGGTCTTAACCAAGAACCACTCGCCTCCAATAAGTACAGCAGTGGTCACCACGGGAGACATGTCGCTTTAAGACTAACGAAAGTGATGAGTTGAGGTTAGCACGTCGTCATATCTCTGGATATGGATATATATAGATACGTATATTTATTACCTGACCATATATGGTTATATATATATATTCATATATATATATATATACATATATACATGTGAAAGTCTCTGCAAATTATTATATATCTGCCTTCATATATGGGTTGCCAAGGGTGCAGCCAGCTGTGCATCCCTGAATGTACCTTCAGGGCACGTGTCACTGAGGTAAGAGCTAACACTGTTTCGTGAGACAAAATAGTGTTTCGTATTTTATATATTTTTTAGCAAGATTATTTGTACCATTTTACCGAACCTTGATGTAACATTTATCTCAATAAATCTTCCGAAACGTCTGTACGAGAGGAGATTGAATCTCTCTTTATGTTTTGTGTACATTTTCTGTTTTTACGTATAATTTTTGGCAGCGTTGTTTGCACCATTTTCCACAGACATAATACAGCTTTCATTTCATTAAATCTTCCGAAAAGTCTGTATGAGAGGAGATGAACTTTTTCTCTGGTATTACCCCTATTGGATGAAAAGAGACAACAGTTACACTTACCTTTAGGTAGAGCGACTGGCACTCTACGGCCGTAGAGGTAGCCGCTACCTATCGGTCAATCAGCCTCTGTAGCATTCCGTGCAAGATAATGGAGCGCTTATTAAAGCGCGCCATCCCCAACCACTTCTTACCAAGTCATCTTTTTTGTTCTACCTTGTATGGCTTTCTTCCTAACCGGTCATACATAACAACTGTTTATTTTCATACACTATAGTGTTAGATCTCACCTCAGTGACACGTGTCCTGAAGATACATTCGGGGATGCATAGCCAGTTGCACGCCCAGCAGTCCATATATGAGGGCAGATACATAGTAATTTACAGACATATATATATATATATATATATATATATATATATGGTCAGGTAAAAAATATACACATCTATAGATATCTATGGGTATACCTATAAGTTTACGTAACTAGATACGTGTATATAAATATAAGCATGTAACTATCGTCATACAAATCGACATATTCGTTTCTTCTCCTTCTGTGTAAATAAATACACTATTATATCGCAAGAATCATAATCATGTGCTGCTGGTAGGTACGCATATTCTGGTATGCATGAATTTGACAACGGATATGCTAACCAACCAATCAGAAGATTCGGTCGTTCAAACCATTTTTTCCCAGGCGTGAAAGGACACGGCCATCCGAAGGCAAAAACCCGAAATCATGACCTTGGGGAAATAGCGCGCCACAGTAGGTCAGTTGAGTTATCGAAGCTGTAAAAAAACTTCCACTTTTTCAAACACCAGAACATTTCGCTTTCCATACACTAGAACGTTATTGATGTCCACACATCCAGTGATGGGCAAGGTGTGAGGAACAAGATAGATTTTGCGCATTTGTAGTCCAATCAATTCATTTTAGTTTATTTTACATAGCTCCACTGTTCATTGGTAGAAGG
>LUCH01002696.1:3721-80543 GCA_013368495.1 Paragonimus heterotremus
GGTGGTTAGACACCGAAATGGCTACTGGTTTGAAAAATTTCTCATACGAGTCTTGACTTGAAATCCTTGATCTCTATCCACTTAGGTTTCGAAGACTCCGTAGTAAGTTAATCCTTTCTCAGTTTTTGTTTGTCACACGATTTGTGTAGCAATTCTTCACCTCAATGGCTGATACTATTTCAACAGTTCGCAACAAGATGCTCTATAAGATTCGACCTCGGACCTTTCTTAGGCAACAATAATTTTCTTACAGAGTTATCAATCACTGGAATGACTTTTTCTTGGGTGTTGTTGGTTGCTCATTTAGAGATTTAGATTTAGATTTCCACCTACTCAAGACGTTGTTAGATCAGTACTCCACTGTGTCCTTGGTACTTTCTGTAATCCCCAAGAGTGGTGCTACACTCTGTTTTCGATTATTGCTTTTCAGGCCAACAGAAGCCCGGTGGATATGGAAACAGACAGACTGACTGGATCAGAGTGACTTGAGCCTCCAGCCCGAAATCGGTATACAAGTGGCTAAAAATAGTTGAAGTCGCTGAAAATCTGTGTACTTGTGTATATGGTAGTATTTTTGAATAACCTTGTTTACTATGAGATTGTCTAGTTGTGTGTGGGTACGCAAGGGTTTGTAAACACAAACATCTATTTTTTTAAGTTATAGGTATACCTGCGTTACAATGAATCAGATCGAGCAGTGCAAACACAACAATTTGACGTCAGAAGCATAAGAATGAGAGGTCCGTATGCTAGGTTTTATTCATCTAACAATTGGCGTATGACAGCTGAAATGTAAAACACAAATAGATTATCAACTCGATGATGAAACAAATACCACATAATGTAATCTTTTCCTCTGCCAAGAAGTGTGTGTAGACAGTAAATGGTAGATAACAGAGGAACGATTGAGCATGTGCGCACCGATCGAAGCGTCAATATTCAATAAATTTTCGTGTCTATAGTTTTCATGCTTCATGGATGAACACACTGTTGTTGTTTGGTCAGCGTTCCATATGGTGTAACACTAGTTGGTCTGACGGAGTGCAGTGCATCGAGGAAAGCGAATCCCCATTGAATGATTGTCAAGTTACAGGATTTCAAGACGAGCATCGCAGTTTTTCAAAGCGTCCTGTCTAAACTCTCAACATGACTGTTGCCCTAAGGGTTTTTTGAAATAACTGTCGAGCACTAATCAACGTGAATGGTCATCCACGATCAGAATGGATGTAAGTAGGGTACTAAACAACAAAAATAACTGACGAAGTCATTTGATGGCGGTCTCGTTAGTCTGGTCGGGAGATGCAAAGGCAGAAGAGGGGCGAGAATATTCATTAAAAGTTATTTACAAGAAACGGTTATGGGTTATTAGTGGAAGGACAGAACCCTTACAATCAACCGAGAATCATTCGAGTGGCTGTGTGGCTTTTATGAACTCGTTTCAAGCTGTGAAGGAAAATCGAGGTTTGATTTCACAACACGCAGAGCATTTGGCAGCGACACATAGAACTTATCCTAAAGAAAAGGGGAGGTTTCTAGTACGCACAAAGTGCATCAACCAAGAAACATCGAGATGACAGAGCGGTTCGTGTAGTTCTTTCAAGTCAATATTCGTCATTATCGTCTCGCAACCATTGCGTGAGAGTGCATCTGCCGCTCGTTTATCTTTAGCAGGTCGGCACACTACGTCGTACTTGAATGACGACTGTTTAAATCTGCAACATCTACTTTGATCTTTCTTAACTTTCCCTCTGTGTTGACTGCGGTGTATGAAAACAAAAGAACGCTGGTAGGCCACAAGTTTAAAATGGTTGCGAAGTAGAAGACGCTTTCGTTTACGTATCGATTCCACGACAGCATACAATTCATTTTCTACGGCGGAATGTGGCTGTCCACTAGACGATACATTACGCGAGAAGAAGGCTACCGACCCATCATTTTGAGTCAGAGTGATAGCGATCGTCATATCAGGAGTGTCTGTCTCGATAACCGAAGTGGTGTCTTAGTGATAGCGGAGATCGCGGCTTTAAACAGTTCGTCTTTTCAAGCTTCAAATGACTCTCTGACTTCATTGGATAGACGGAATGTGTCATAACGTACACGTTTGTGGATCTTATCAGAGAAGTGAAATAGTAACCGCGAACAGTGAACGAATAATCCAAACACTCGTAGTTAAGAGGGGGACTAACTCTCGCAGTGGTTTCAGGGGTTCGATATCCGGTTCATTGCTGTTTCTGGATATCTCATAACCTAACACCTTGATTTGTTTAGCGGCGATGGCGCTTTTTGATTCATTGAATGTCAGTTTGTTTCAGTTTGTTTGCATCTGCCGTAATACTGTCAACGTAAACGAAGATGTCTTCTAATGGTTCGCGTTCTATCACATTGTCATTAATCCGTTGGGAGCATACCATGCCGTTCGTCACACCGAATGGAATCTGACAAAGCTGATACAGACGTCTACAGGCCCTCAAAGGTCGTAAACAATCTTCTTCTCAAATAGGAGCATGATGTTAAGCATTCTTAAGATCCAGAGTGCTGTGTCGTACGTGGCGATGCGTTGGATCATCTAGTCAATTTTTGAGAGGAGATCGACATCCAAGAGGGTCTGTCTGTTGATCGCTTGCCTCTAGTCAACGGCCATTCTTCTTTTGCGCCCGTCTTTAGCGACTACCACGACTTGAACTCTCAAGGAGATACGGAAGGCTCGGCGTTTCCTTCGGCAATCAGACAGCGGGTTTTGTCACGCATTTAATTTTCGTCCATCGGGCTGCTCTCTGGATTTTTCCGCGATTGGTTTGCAGTTTCGTACCAGGTTCTGAGAAATACGAAGAGGTTCGATGTGAGTTGAGGTCCGTTAATGGAGTGAAAGCGGTGATTTTATTCCACCGAATAGAAATTAAGTGCTTTTGTAAAGTATAAAAAGCCGTGGTTAATAATAACGTCTATACATAAATGGAGTAAAACTGCCGGCTTCACTCTCCCATACACTACATATTTATGCCGAATTTATGCTATGACGTGGCTTTCCGAGTCACTTGACGGGTGGTAAGGGCCATTGTTATCTCACTGCGAGATCCGTGAACTTTCCGGTCGTTCTTAAGCAGTACGGAAGACAGTGCATGATCTTCCGAACTGCTAGTGCCCTTCAGAGTTTGTAAGCGAGTTCTGTTAATTTCGAGACCAACCACAGAATTTTAAAATGCGGTCCGGGGAAGCCGATGATGTAGTCGTCGAAATGGACGGACGGGTTATAGAGAAGCAGGGCTGTCTGTTCTGAGACATCGACCAAACTTTTAAAAGCATCCCTTCATTCCACAACCGTTGCATAACGTATCTCGGGCAAGGCACTTTGAACTGGTATGCTTTTCATATCCACAGACGGAACATTTACCAGTCGATGAGTTGGGGGCTACTACATAGGGCATTCTGGCAGGACTAAGCAAATTTTCCAAGACCACTGTTAGTCGGAACATAGTGGTATAATTGAGACTGCTTTTTTTACCAGTTCAAGCTATCCAGCCTAATCGAAATTGACCTGGAAATTCAACACTTTCTGTTCCGGCAGTCTCTGTCGGATCTGGCTAGAGACTAGACCACTTATGGAAACATCTCAGATTGCATCGTCTCGGTTCTGTTCGGCTTTAGTTTTTTAAAGTTACAGTCTTTTGCAAGCGACCTCAATCTTCCGGCAAACTGTCCATCTTCTTGTCTCCAAGTCGCTAACGAGTGACGAGCGAATACTTCGTTCTTTGGCCACACAGAGATCCCGTAGTCTGGAGATTGCATCGTCATAACTATCGCATTCGGGGATATACTGACAAACCGACGACAAGATGTAATCGATCAAACTAGTCAGTTTGTTGGATTTAAAATTGCCAGGAGATGAAAAGAAGTTGGTGAGCCTGCAAAACCAGTGATTCCACTCTCTGTAAGCGTTAACTGCGTTGGTGACGACGTCAGACTTCTCAGGATGTAGGATCTGTTCCGTCACGTAGTTGTTTGGCGAATAAATCGTTACAAATCATCGGATTCAGCGATACAAAACAACGATTCCGTGTCAGAAGCAGAAGAGTGCGGGGCCCGTGTGATAGGCTTAATTCATCTAATAATTGGCGTATGACAGCTGAAGTGGAAAGCGCAAATAGGTCGTCAACTCAAAGGTGAAATAAAAACCACAAAATATAACAATATACAATATATGCCTACAAAATATTATTATTGAACTGTAGTGTTCGATGCACACTGGTTTTAAGCTTATAGACTTATATCACTTCATGTGCCATGCACATTTTGCTACCGACACGAAATTCAGTGATTCACTGATGGATGAATGGATGCAGTGTTGAGAGCGCATGTTCTCCGGGCCAAATCAGTTTTCATCCGATGTTATGCAAGCGTCGGTGTTCTTGAGAGGTAATAACGGTAAAATTGGTACGCTATCGCTCCTAGGGAATCATAATGTCCTCAAAGAACGATAAAATTCCTGAGATAGAATGAGCGGACGCGGCTTATTCTAATGGTCACTTCGGTTAACGAAATTCGAATCCGACAACATCTTAAATTTTACCCTAGAGATGTCATCGACAACTCCTGGTAGCAACATATTCCGGTGGGCCACCACTCTATATGAGAAAGGTTTGCATAACAAGGAGCCAGGGGCTCATTTTGTATAACATCTTCTCGTGACCTCGCAGACCGCTTTGCTCCGCAAAAGTAATGAATGTCTCTGCGAGGCCTACAGAGAAAAAGGAGTGAGTGAGAATTAGGTCGTCTCGAAGTCTTTGGTACTCGAGTGAGTGAAGACTAAGAATATCCAGCCGAGACTCGTTAGTAAAGTTTTGAAGGCCTAATACTACTTTCATAACAGCTCGCCCAACGTGCTGCAGCACATTTTCGTATTTCTAAGACTAGTACCACTGCGTTAGCCTATTCGAATAGAGGTCGGGCATAGACCCCGTCATATACGACCGTGTGACTATAGCCTATGGCCCAAATTATATATATACATACTTCTCGTCGTTGATTGCCGAAAGTTCTGGTGAACCAGTAATGTACTTTGACGTTAGTAATGTTCCTGGTGATGATGCTTGTGGTGTGCCGGTCGAGATTGGTGCAAAAGACGATGGGCCAGAGCCAGTTTCGGCGTAAAAGGTTATACCATTGAGAAATAGGATTGTTCGGCGATGTATATTATCTATTTATAGACATGATGATCGTCACTCACCTGCCAGATACTGACTGATCATTCTACAGAGTTTCCGTACAAGGTAATAGAATGCCTAATAAAGTATTGGAACATCTTTTCATCAATAATTTTGTCCCATAACTTAGCCCGGGTTGCTACCCAGTCGATCATGTGTAACTAACATGTTCTTCTTCATGGACGATCTAAGTGAAGCCAGAAACCACAGCCTTATCTTAGACACCATCTTTGTTTGATTTTGTTAAGACTTTCGGCCGAGTGCCTCACGGTCCACTCATAATCTAAATTCACACGGCGTTCAGAGTAAGAATTAGGACTGGATAGCCCTCTTTCTAAATACCCGCACTTATAGTGTTAAACCTAGCACCGCCGTTTCTTCTGATTCGATCTCAGCGGGTATGTCTGTGGGTTTGGTACTTGGGCAGACCATATTTCTTATCTATATCAATGACCTTTCGGAACCGATTTTCAGTTTCTCCCTGTTATATGCGGATTTACGCAATTTCAACGACTATTAATCGGGTTCAAAACTGTCGGCCAAAGGTTCTCGGACTCTCTCTCATTCCATATCAAAGGGATGTCAAATGACCTTAAAATCCAGGTCTCTCATTGTCTCAGCATTCTTTAAGCTGATCTTAATGTTGTCAAGCAATTGTCAGTGAAGTAATCTTTCCACCAGTGATGACGGTTGTGCACAATGTTTCTTGTTAGAGATTCTGTAACCGTGCTCACAACGGGCCGCTCAAAAAGATGTGGTTACTTAAGTGACTCAAGAAAGATTTAAGACTCTAGTTTTCGTCCGATCCGCCTTTTCATTATCATTATCAAAAGCTGTTAATGGCAGCTATGTTGTAGTGAGTATGATAAAACGGACATTCCGTCATATAGATAAGGAAGCCTTTTAAACCCTTTGCACGGTCTTTGTCCGACCTTCCCTGAATATGGTAACCCAGTAGAATTCACTGACCTTATAAGAGTGCTCAGTGGGCTGCTACGACAACAGTTTCGGATTTCTAAAACGTTACCTATGAGTCGCGGCTGGGAATTATCTACCATTGAAGACTCTGAATTTACAAGATTCTCACTCACTTCCCTTCCTCTATAGGTCTCGTGGAGATATTCTTCACTTTCGCGGATCACTAATCCTGAGAGATTTTGCAGGTTGAACTCTCGAACTCTCGTCGGATCAATTTCTTCCCTCATAGGGTAGTAGCTTACAGAAATTTGTCACCACCAGTTGCTGTCAATGACCCTTTTGGGCTAAGATTTGAATCAGTGTTAGACTATGATTTTTTAAGTCGAGAAGATCACTAAGGTAAGTAGTATTTCGTTCTCTTTTGGAAATTTCACTGTTTCGTCGATGTAACTATGATCCAGAGGGCAATCTTGAACTATTTGATCCGTGATTACATTTCGAGAAAAACGACGCCTGCATATTATCAGATAAAAGTCGAACGGCTCCGCACCCATATATCAGTCAGTGAAAACCTTTGAGGCTGCCTTTATATTTTATGAAAATGGGTCGTATGGCATCCGGTCGAGTGCCTTGAAAACTTCAAACAAAATCTCGTGTCATGTAAACGCATTCATCAAGCTGCCTGCAAAAAGCAGTATGTTTATTACCCAGGGCCTGTTTGACGGAAATCCTTACTGAGAGCTATGTCTAGATGGCGCATTGAGACAGCCGGCTTAGGAAAAGCTTTTAAGATTTTGCATGAAATACTCGTTAGACTGATTAATCGATAGCTGGCACGGTAATGCCGCCTACTGGGTGCGTAGTTAGGGATGTGGATATCTTCTTCTCATTTCTTAGGAATGATGCCAACAAAATGCCTCTATGTTAAAATTCATGGAGTGGTTTAACGAATACAGAAGATGTTTGTTTCAGAACTCGTGAACGAAATTTGTTCAGGTTTACGGGGTCGAAATGATTTGATCTGGAACGCCAAGCCTCTGAATCGTACGCTGAAAATTTTGCGGATTAAAGAAGCTGCTTAAATTCCCGTGAGGATGTACACCGAGATGTCTGAGTTGCAAACAGCGGCGTACTGCTTCTCGAATAACTCAGAAACAACATTGCTGTCAAAAGAATTGAGGTCAGCATTGTTTTTGGATTGGATCATCTCAGAGTTTCTGTGGGTTATTTATTTATATTGTTTGTTCATTTATTTATTTGTATTCAACAGCTCAGGTAGTTGCTCCTTATTTGAGTTGATAGGAAGACCCAGTGTTCTTCTATAAGCCAGTTTTCAATTTACCCTTGCTGACGCTCCGCTACCGAAGGTTGTCAAAGCTTCTCAAGTGAATGCTAGGAGGTTCTTGATCTACAGCTGCGAAGAACGACGTCGTTCATATTCCTGTCTCCAGGGAGTACCTAAAATTCTGCAGTAAATGGAGTGACTTGTGGTCGTCCAGTTCTATTCCGAGATATGGTAGAGCTCATTTCTGCTATTTCAGTGCGATTGGTGAAGTTATTTTTTTGTTTATCTTTCTATGGCTGGTCTCCCGGCGCCTTTCTGAATAGGTCGGATAACTCTCCAACGTCCGAAGTGTGATTGGACTGAATGGTAAAGTGTTCAGCATTTAATGTATGCCACTCAGGGAAGCTTTAACGTGACCAGACTGGAGGTGAGTGTTGTAGTCTCCAGATTCATTCTGACAGTCTTAGTTCGTCGAGGCTGTTTTTAGTTACTTGTGTGTTATTTTGTCATAGACAAAATAATAAAGGAGTGTCTTGTACACTCACAAAATGTCCACGTGGATCTTCTATCTAGTAGAGGACAGACGGGCTGGAATTGCACGGATGACAAAATGTTGCTGATGAATATTTTTCACGCAGCACAGACAATACCACACCTTACTTTGATCTGTACTAACTACTCTAGAATGTGCTTCGCCGCCTCAGTATTTGTGCAAGACAGCTGTGATCACGTATCTTCATTGCCTGAAGCTACGGAGGTTATTGTTTGGTTTGTTTGCATAGGAATATACATCTACAACGGCGGTGATATAAGAAATGAAATACTACCTGACATCCCCAAGGTTAGAGCAGTATTCAGCAATCCAGGAAATTTCTGGCGACAACGAGGCGTTTCTGAAGTTTGAGGGTCACTTATGTAAGGCTAGTGTGCGGAACATAAAGTCTGGTCGCTCGAGGTAGAAGATGTGAACCGACTTCAGGTACGTCTTCAAGTATGTATGCGTTCAGTCGCTTGCATCACGTGTGACAATTAGGTAGGCAACGAAGAGGTTGGAATGCGGGTATGTGGTAGTTAGTGTTAAGTAGGTTATTGTTTCAATTTCTTCGGTTTGGATGGTTGGCCATCCACCAAGAATACCAGCCAATCCCCTACCACGACAAACACTGCCGTAGCTGCGGTTTACCTGTGCAAGGTGTGGGGTGTATAGGTGACAACCTAATACCGTGAAGCGAAGTCGTTCAAGGAGTTGGCCACTTCCGGTCGATTCAGTCTCCTGGGCTGGGGCTTTCGCGACTCAAAGTCAGTGGCTGGAGACGTTCACTGAAATGGCGGCTAATCGGGCGCGAATGTTGTCGTTATATAACTGAGTTGTCCTTGCAATAAGTGCACTGTTGTCTTGCTGATGACGCCTTGCTTTCCTTTATGGCTCTGCTAATTGTTTGTATGTTGTAGGAACTTTCCTGTCGAACGTTTGAGTATAAACCTAGTCTTATACTTGGACCAATAAAATAGGATACATGGAATATAGAACGTTCTACGGTCTACTGGATGGAGGGGACTGTAGTATTCCCCACCCTGTCAAACATTTCCTGATCAATGTGGCATGTTTTACTACCTCATATACAAATCATGCATATTTTCTGTAATTGTAGGAGCCTGGCTGTTTCTAATGGTTTGGTGCTCTATTTTCTCATTCTTTCCCCGCCGGAGCACGTCCCTTTGTTGTGTTTGCGTGACGAGTGAACATCAGCGCAAAGCATTGTGTGTGCTACCCCTGTCAGAAGTAGGCTTTAACTTAAATACACTGAAGGCAAACTTTGTGGCATCCAGATTCATACTTATGTAATCGTTTACTTATTTATAGCTTCATTGTCAGATATATTTAAAAAGGCAGTTCTAAACAAAGGTTTTCAAATCTTTGGTAGAGATGAGTGAAGATGTCACAAACAGTGACTTGGGAACACGCAGACATCCATGTTTGCAGTTGTCATGTATGAGTTGCTAGATAGTGAAGTGTAATGAACATACACTTCCCCAGACTAACATTGACAACAAACTGAATGAATGAGATACAGAAGAGTTAACGAGACTAGAAATAACTGTGACTGTTGGATGTTCAACCCACATAAGGTTCTCACTGTTTGCCGGAATGATCAACGCAACATTTCAGTTCACCACTGTGCGAAAAGCGCGATTTCTGTTGAGCCTTACTTAGCAGAAAAAACAAGGTAATCATGTTTCCTGACCACCTCGTTGTTTGGAAACGAAATTGTCTTTCCAACCATAGCTCACTTAGCGCGGTGAGCGCTTCGCTGACAGGCGGATTACGTAATCCAACCAACTCAGAAAGAGCACTCTGGTTGGTTGATCAGTTACCAGTACGTCGCGAGAGTTATGAAGTACGCGTTGACTAGCGACCGTGTTGTTAACGCTATCGTTCCGCTTGATGCGAGATAACTCTCAGAGACAGCGATGGTCAGACATAGCAGATGTAGTGATATCGTCATCACAGATAGGCCATGTTTCCAAATCACATATCCGTACACAAACAGTATACACCCTTTCTTAAAACGACAAACAAACCTCTTCCCGACTCTATAGATGTTATTCTTGATGGTGTTTAACTAACACTGATACAGACTGACCAGATAGTGCTACTCAAACACATGAATCTGTCCACACTTCCAAGCGGATTGCTTACAATAAAAAAAGCGATGGGGGAAATGCTCTCGTCTTGAAGCAGCGCTTTCCACTTTAAATGTGTGAAACGCATTCTTCGCAAACTAGCCCGTCTTTCACTTTGTTCGGCACGATGTGCATGCCAAAATGTGCTGAAGAGTTAGTGACATTGCTGGTAAGTGATAGACTACTGTTACCAGTTGTGTGCATCCGGCCGGCGAACGTCAGCGACGCAACCATTTGGTCAGAAACTACCCAGTACTGACCCTTGCAGCTCAAGATACCTAGAATAGGCGAACCGAGTTTACGAGTATGTACTTAACCACAGCTCTGATATGAAAAACACAGGCTTTGTAACGTAGGGTGTAGATACAGATTCTATTTTTCTGCGACAGTACGGACCCAATGGAAGAGCTCGTCCTACCAAACTTAACAGCCCGTCCGTTTTTACTATTCCTACTAACGTTTGTATGAAATGTTTTGCTGGTTTTCCCTTTTTTCTTCAAACCGTCACATTGCAAGTACTTTGTTCCTAAGTCCCAGTTGTCAAAGGCTATATACATGGGAAAACTGACATTAAATATACTGCTATGCCCGTAGTTTACCCACACAGAAGTGAATACAAGTGTACTGCTCTGTATGGAATACTAGCAAGAGCGAGGGAGGTTTAATCTATTGGCGACGAAAAATAACACAAACATTTTGGGCACACCAGAATGTATTTTCACAATGTACTGCTGTTTACTGATGTATGTTTAGGGAAACGTTGATGTATGTAGGATTGCGTATGACTACAGTCACCAAACCGTCTTAATTGCAAGCATCTGCGTGTACCCCACTGCAAGTATCAAACCTTTCGAGGCTTATTCCGACTTATGTTCTTATGCCTTTTGTAGCTGATCCTCAGAAGAATACCAAACATCTAAAACGCGAAATTCATAAACTCGAGTGTCCATAGTTTCGTAATTATCGGTGCAGGAATTTGAACATTTTGAACGTCGTTCGCCCTCCACGTTTATTTGCCCTGACTTAAAAGTTGATAACATTTGAATCTGGATTGTCGAATTGTAACTCAAAATGGATATCACAGTAAGTCACCTTTTACTTACGTTTTCGTTGCAGAACGCTTGTCTTTTGTTTATATTGTACTTTATTAAGGTACAATTTCTTTTGCACCCATGGTAGACATGTATGTATTATTGTATGAGAGGGGCGTGTTTGAACATTAAGAGACTATCGGCGTGAGATGCCTGCACATGATCTATAGTGCTCGCGTACGGCACTTACTATCTCCTCCCATGAACCAGATGTATTACTAAGGATGTTTAAAATTAACGGCTGTTTTGTACGTTGCGGTTTTTACGGCATAAACCGTGAAAGATCCTAGTAAACAGAAGTTCGCAGATAATTTTAAACTACATTGGCGTTTTAAAAAAAAATTTAATTACTAGAACGGAATTTGCATGCCAACTTAATCGAATGTTGAGAGTATTGTGAACAACCTGAACACGTAGCCAATGCACGTGCATTTTAAACCCATATACTTAAATCTGCCCCCCCCTCTTCATGCACTGGGAGCGGTTGTCCACATAACACATTATGGTCATGTGACTGAAGTTAACCCTGAAATTATTGGTTCAGAAAAACGAAGTGTAAAATGTACATATGTTTATAGCTAATCGCTTTGTATTGAATAAGATGACGTACACATTATTTTTGTTTGGATATTGACTCTGATGGGCTCGTAAACAAATGTAGCGACGTGTGACGTGCAAAAAGTGTTTCACTGTGAAAAGTCATGCATGTCTCTTTAAGTCTTTTGAGATTAGAAGGCTCAGAATTGCCCCCTGACACCTGCTATGCTTACAACGTCCTTGCTATTATTGATTGATTTGGTTGTGCTATGGTGAAGTGGCGCTTTACGTTTTCTAATAAGCGGTACGTTGTAGAGGGTGAATCAACGTTTTACTTCGTGGTATGTTATCACCACTGTAATTTGTTAGTTTAGTGAAAAGCTGAATGTTTAAGATCATGGAATTATGCGTGTGAAATCGCAAATAGCACCTGGGTTTTTCTTTAGAGTACGAGTATAACAAAACTAACGTATAGCTTCGTTGGAAGTGACGTTTCTCTTAACTTTGGTGTTTTCCGCACGTTGTACTGTTGTATATCTAGTGATTCTTGAACATTCTTTTTCGTATTGTGGATTACAGCGAAAAAATCAAAGTGACTTGTGGCTTGAAGTCAGCTTTAGATGATCAGCGCGATAAAGCGGTCACCCCGGAACTTTATTGTTTGTTTTATGGGGCTTTGACAAAACGCGAACGCCATTCTTCTCACATACCGGCAACGGACAAGTAAATTTATTCATTAACCGCTAACTGGCAAAGAAATCCCACGCCGTGGCTATAACAGATCAGAAATTGGTTCACAAAACTGCTTACTAATGCGTGAATTGCGTACAACGGCTATTTTAACGTACATTTCAAAAAGCCAGTTGTAGTTCCCTTGAATAAGTAATTTACTGGTAAATGTACTCTACGTAAGAGTTATTGCGCTGATCATTTTCGCGAGTTCATCATTCGACATTCCTGTATAAAATGCTTAGTCAGCATGTGGACTTCAGTCTTCTTTGAGGTCCGTCATACGATGAAATGATTACAGTTAATTTCTTTATGTTTAATGTGGTTTAGGGTTCCCTATACAAAACGTTGTCTGACGTCAATATTACCAGTTGTGTTTGTCCATGAATCACTAGCATTTCTACTGAAGTACGGCAGCTGGGTATCTACATTCCCCAAGCGTCGTTTTTACCAGACACATTTCTGTTACGTACGGCTGACTTCACTAGAACCTCTGTCTCCATTAGCAACTGAATTTTTTGCGGAGACATTCCCATGTAGGTCAATGACATTCTTTTCTGGATTGGCCTGCGATAATGGCGTGAGCCAAAGAACGCCAGCACACAACCCTCCTATAAGGTGGATTGAATCCATGGGGGTTTTGATCACGTATCTGGTACAAGTCAAGGAAGTGCTTAAGATGCGGGTGAGTGAAGGTTTGCCTATCACATTTGACTCAGACTAATCAGAAGAAAAATAGGTAATATCAAACACATTTGGGCAAAATTTGTCAAAGTTAATTTCTGAGCTTCTTCATTTTGTTAACTGTGTACACTTGTACGACTATATCGTAGTCCATAGTCGTAAAACTACAGCCGAAACCGGGAATCACGATTGTGCCAATTCCACCAAACGTTACGCCCATGTTGATTGGGTTCATATCACAATAGTCCGTTATTTATGAAGGTAGTGAAGTAATGGGCAGGGCGTTACCTCTTCGGTTTCGACTGATCAAAACAACTTAGAATATCATTCCTAACTAAAGTGTGTCTACTATGGTTTGGGAGTACTACTGAACAATCGGTTTAGGTTCTCATAACCAGTGAGTCCTCGTCGACTTGTACGTTTCACTGGCTCCATTGCTGAGCTAATATCAAACTGTTGAGGTTTGTACAAGTCGCCGTTATCTGTGTATATTTTAAAATCCATTTTGCATTTCCGTTATATCCTACCTAGCGGAGACCATTTCAATCAAGTTTGTCATTGTTGATTCCTCACAATCAGATTACAGCTTACAAACTGAATAGTCAACCAGTTTGATTTGAGGTCCTTGAACTTGTTAGCATGCCTTTCTTTCATTGTTTGATTGTTACGTATGAAGTAACTATCGACAAGTCATTCTTATATCAACACGAATGTGGTCACATTGTCTCACTATAACCGTTTACAGCTCCGACGTCCAACCGTTTGCGACTTATAATCCATCCAGGTAATTCATATGGTTGAGCGCCCTCTCCCAACTGCGTGCATGAGGAGGTTGTATCGTAAGAACACGCATCACGGATCACCTAATTGGATAACACCGTTCACGTGATCTAAGTCGAATTATTAAACCGAAAAATTCGGTTATCGACATCTATATTTCCGTGAGCGACTACCTGTCAGTACTATACTGAGCCAGCCTGAACAAGTTATTGAAGTATGGGAATGGGAACCATATAAGCGACGTTATTTAAAGATATTAAGGACAAACGGAATGACGGCACAAACTTGCATCAAATGAACTGAAAGCCAGTTGCTAAGCGCGGATTTTTGGGAGCAGGCGCACGAAGAATTAAACACAATTAAAAACATTGTTCTCAAAGGCCATCGTTTTCATCTTCTACACTCTTCACATTGAAGTTTAGTTTCTTTGAGACTCACAGATCTGAAGATCCCGTTCTGCATATTCTAATAGCTTTCGAGAATAAAATCAGTTTAGTCCTGGTCCATTGTCTCTTGTCGAACTATGGATTTTGAACAGTCGGATTGCACACTTTTATGATCTGATCAGGTGGTTGGGGCTGAAAATGGCCACCATTCAGTGATATCACTGTTCACGAAGGTGAACACTGAATCATGCAATCACTGGCCTCTAAACTTACTACGACAGTGCGATTGCGCGATAGACCTAATCAAAATAGATCCCTACCCTGCTTTCCATCCGCAGATATGATGGCCAATTTCGTTCAGGATTGTTTTTGTGTATTTTTAAAGAAAGAGGAAATTAGGCGCTAATGGAGTAGGTAGTTAATCAGTCATCACCCCTGTATTCCAACGGAACAATCTGTCTGTTGACACAGAAAGCACTAATGTCAACGTCACTCATAACTTAACCATACCCCTATCATACTGGAACAATTAATCGTTCCTCATGAGAAATGTATCGATCAATTGGCTTTCTCATATCACTCAAAGTAAATTGATATTTTTGAACAATTTTGGAGAGCAATGAATGAATGTCAGTGTGTTCCGTAGCAGTTATATCTTTCGCAATGAAACTGTTACATAATCTAAATTGTCGCGAGTAAATTCATATTTGATTATCTCGACAGAGACTCTTCACAGGCAGATGACTGTACTGACTATAACAACCTCTTTGAAGGCCGAGTATAATTAACGTCTTGCATTTAATGATTTTTTTTTTAAAATAGTAGTAGTGTTGATGTTTTGATCGGCCAGTTAATCCTGAACAGCGATTATGGATTGAGAAAAGCAAATTGTTTACACCACAACCTGCAAATAGCGTCGTTTTTGTTGTTGAAGTGTTATGCTTAACTAGAAAGCCTGATGACGTGACTATTCCAAATTAACGAATAATTCCTAATGTGTACTATGACATCGTGTTTATAATTGAGTGCAAAATGTTTGAACAGCAATCATGTTTTAACACAGGCACCAAGTAAACAAGAAAGTGTTAAAAGTGGTTTGTTTCGTTCAAAGGCAATATCCATCTTCCTATGGTGTCTATCAAAATCACGACCTGTTAGCACACCGTAGATAAAATGAGCAACGCTACAATATAATAAAGAATGTATTTCCACCGTATGGCCTTCCTCAATTGAGTTTCACAAACAGATGTGCGTATTGATAATTCTCCCCCAAAAGTTTCGAATTCTTCGGTTCATGTGCGCAGTTGTCATAAATATTTAAAGTTCCCAATAGCTAATGTTTTAAAAACCTACATGTAAATCCATATCATTAATTTTAGTAGTCCGACACCCCGTTGGAGTAACAGCATAAGGTATGAAGAGGCATTAAAGGCTTGATGTAAAATGTATGTTTGGATGTGAAGTTTATTCTGTGTATGTATTCTGAGCATCTTATGAGTTGCCTTTTTTGTAGCACATTTGGGGAGCATATCTGGTGTAACTAGTAAGCAGGTGGCTTAAGCACTCTACAACATGTCATGATGCTAACTAGCGTGATAAGGATTGTTTTCGATCACTTGGAACATTCTTGCTAACTCACACGCAGTTTGTTAGTTCAGCACGTCTTGTTACTTGTGCATCCGCCAAATGTGGCCAGCTGATGATTTGTCGATCCAGATGCATTAATCACCCGTATGAGCTGTTAGTGCACAGCTCTCTGCTAAGTATTTTGATTTCTGCAAAAACTGCGCAAGAGGCTGATGAGTTTCTTATTCTGAAATTGCCAACATATGGTGTTCAAAGCTTTTGCTTTTATACTTAAGACATGCAGCTTAGAGAACACAAGTGACGCCGTTGTACGTAGTGTATTTAGTAGTGTATCCGAAAATCAATGGTATCAAGCAGTTAATTAGTGTGCTAGTTTCGTAACTTTCATGTGATTTTCTTGACACAAGAAAATTGGTTAGCATACAGTGCTATCGCTTCCGTTTCTTAGATTTAGTTGAATATTCAGTTCAACTTCGAGTTGCCTGAATTTCCAATTAGTTGAAGGATGTACTCACCGACGACCACATCTTTAATCTTCAGATCCTGGCTGTAGCCTTGTTTTTTCACTCGCATGCTCTGTATGCACTCTTCTGTGTGCAACTGCCATGGGAGATTTGGTACCTGCGCATAGCTATCATTTTTCAAGCGCCCAACTCAATTCACGTACTAGGCGTTTCGGGATCTTTGTGTGCTCACTGGTGTTTAAAGCAAATCAAATTTCTACACATCTTCAAATACGGCCTAGTGAGTCTTAGTCATATCACAGTGTTCGCTTTGTCTCCTAGTTACTAGTGGTAATCCCAAACTAGGTTAATTTGAAGAGCTTTCAATGCTTTCAGAATAAAAAACCGATTGAAATTCTAATCAAACATCTCCGCTTATCAGACAACCAGTACCTGGTCTGATAGAAGGAATGGCATTCTGTAAACCATACATAGGTGACTATTTCTTATACGCTATACCGAGCACTAAACTGAAACGCCTCCACTCGCTCTAAACTAAGTCAGTCTATGCATCTCTCTTTTACTGAAAAAAACATAACTGGATAGCCGACAAGTTTTCTGGATGCCCTTATGACTGATAAAATTGACGGCTTGATACAGTGAAGTATTTTCGGTAAACCCATTTGGAGAGGATAATATGTGCACTTCATCGGCTACTATCCCATCCAATTCAAAAGTATCTACAAAACACTGTTAGTCCGTAATAGGTATACTTGCCCCAACAAGAAGCTTAAACAAGTCGAAAGACTAGTACAAGTCATTGTGGTAAGTAGCATTTACGCGCTAGAGTCTATGAGAGAATGCAGCGCACACCCGAAAACGAGAACAGCAGTTACCACAGTACCAAATCTGACTGGTTATCATTCCGTCTTCTTCAAGGGCGCTAGCGATTTCGTTACGATGCAGTATCGTTTCGGCGTCATTGTCATAACTTACCCTATCGCAGTGTTGGTCATTATCTGTTCTACTAGACGGCTCACAATCCACTTTCCAACAGCTAGTTGTATTCCTTCATCAAATCTTAAGTAACTTGCTAGTGACAACGTGCTCGTCCAATAGCGTAAGGAATAGCATATGAAATAGTATATGATGCCTGAAAACACTCATCAGTTGTAGAGGTAACTATTAAAAGTTGGGAGCCACAACTCCTGCAGCTCGATCACTGAGCACACAGTCCACCTAAATATATTTAGTGTGTGCAAATTTGCGGTTTGCTGAAACAAAATCGATTTGTAATCACAAGCCATCTGTTTGAGTTCGGCAGCAGTTGGTGACGGATTTGTGCTTGATAAACAACAAAGTCGACCTCGTCTGTTGTCTCTTCTACGATTTTACTCATTTATTTAATCATTTCACGCCCTTTCTATATACCTCGAGTTTTGTGAACATGAAAACTGAACGAGATGCTACAAAGTTTGTTTGCCATAAATATTTCTTCCGAACTTCGGTTATTTTGTTCATTTCCCAAACAAATTTGGAAATATGTTCTGCTAGTATAGCTTATGTTTCCCTTACGGTTCAGTGTCGCTCATGCTTTAGGAAGAATGCTCACACAGTAACTAAGTCACACGCATTCTGGCCTGTTGGAACTGGTGAGGTTGACCCGACTATGTTGTACAGACGTGTTATAACAAATGGTAACGGTGATAACGAGGATCATTAACTGAGGTTAAAATTTCATCTTTGATCGTCTATTACCCGTCCCGCAGTTACAACTTAGTAGCGGAGGCACCAAAAAGAACTATATAGGATATGTAAGTACGAGTGTTAATGATGAAAACTTTACGTAATGATACGTACGTAATAGGTCTCTAATAGACGTTTGAAACCTTCTAGGTGATCTTGCAAGTGCGCATCAACAGTGAAAGCGTGAACCGTAAAACAAATTTAGAAGCACGCCAGTATGTGTTTAACTCAGGTTTATATATGCCGACGGAACGTTTATCGTGACACGGCCTTCTTGTAGTCCTTCGAATACGTCTTGTTTTCTTTTCTGCGCGTTTCGCAAACGTACGACGTACCTTTTGACTTCAGTCATAACTTTGTTTTGGTTTCCTGTTATTTTGCACACTATTGTTCAACTGTATAAGTAGTTTACGGCCGGTTTGTACCCTATTTGATATCTGTTATTTTCTGTTCGCGATTACTATCGAGGGGAAAAATGAGCTTTGTAGATTCAAGTTGGATGTTACTCATTGTGTGAAACTGGGGCTTGATTCGAAGTGCATATTCCAAAATATGGTTTTCAGTGTTGCGGTAGTTTTTAGATAATACATTACTATTCCATCTTATGATCAAGCTAGTTGACCCCTATGTAGAACAGTCCAATGGCATGATATCCAATTTTCACGCTAGCACCGTAGATCAAGGGTGACTACAGTTATGGATTTGTGAACAAGTTAAGCTATTATTCGAACAGGTTTTGATTAATTCTACTACTACTGCTGCGATCAGTTGTGGGTGATGTTCAGTCTGTATGAAAATCAAAATCCCCTAATATTCATTAGTAATCAAAATACCACTCAACAAATTATTGATTTTCGCGCTTTCAACTTGGAGAGAAGTCCTAGTCGAGGGATCAGCGATTGAAGTTAACAGGATAGTTACTGATGAGTAGTAGAGGACTTTGGTTTTCGTATAGACTGGACATCACCCATAATTGATAGCCGCTGTTATATCCTCATAGACTTTCTAGTCGGCCCCTTTCAAAAAGGAGCGAAAGTGGTTGAGCGTTCCTATATGATAATTCAATCATACCTAATGTGAGGTCAATGGTGCAGTGGTCAACACGGTTGCCCTATAAAAACGTGGTCGGAGTCCTAGTCCGGGCCTCGGCAAGAAGATGCACCACTGACGAGCTCTAATGAGGGCGAAATTCGAGTGTAGTGCTCCTTTTCGGAAGGGTCCGACGGAAAAGTGTATGAGAATGTGACAACTGCGATCAATTGTGGGTGATGTTCAGTGTATTGGTTAGTTATTACAAGTTGATCCGCGGTACCAACTATACTTTTAAAGCGAGTTGACTATGACCAGAATTTTGACAGTCTTGTTTCTAATGCGATAGACTGAAAAATACTAAAGTTCATTTATCTTAGGGTTACTTCGTCAATTTTTGCGGTTTACCTGTTAACATTGTCAACTGCATATCCATGCCTCAGTGGAGTTCACTAATGTACATCATATATGACGCAGATGTGTAACACTGTTATGCAGTTGAATCTGTTAGTCCCTTACGATTGTGAAACTTTGTTGGCACATGTGGAATACGCTCACTTTTTGACCCCGGTCATTATTATTTGTAAAAATTAGTTTTACCTTGATACTGAATCCTGGTTCGTCAATGCAACCGTAGGATGACCTACCCACTGTTTTCTGCAATATATATAATTTGTTAGGTAGGCCGAAGGAGACGTACAGATAGAGTGTAGTGTTCAGAAGAAAGACGTGTACCCTTGCTTACATATGCTGTTTGACATCAGTTGTAAGTAATTTTTAATACACGACTAACTGGAACGCATTGTCAGGTAAGATGGTGGCAACAGAAATGAATTGTGTGCTTTCTGTTGGATTCCACTCGGAGTGCATGCACTTAAAGACCCACTGAACACGCCACACAATCTGTGGAATCATGAATATCCATGAGGTTATCGTCTTGCTACTCACGCGTGAAACATAGCTCTACAGAGCCACACAGGCTCGCTGCACGTTCGTTGTCACACTGCTGGGATTATTGCACAATTTCAAACGTTCTTATATCGTGTATGATGCTTTGAGAAGCTCCCTACCAGAGATGTTTAGACATTTTTTGCATGACGATAAACTTAGGTATAAGGTAAAATTGTTCGTCTGAAATGATACTTGTTTGGTCTGTCGTATTATGTCGACCTTTTATCTATTTGTCTCATAATTGATAAATTAACGCTGTTTTCTTTCATACGTTCCTATAGGCTGCACAACTTTTTAAAGAATTGACTCTAAAAGACGCCGACGCTGCTCTTAGCACCGAATTAAATCGACTTGTTGAGACAATCCAACCAGCGGAAGTTGAAAAGCGCAATGTTTTCCGCAGACAGATGGATGATTTTCATAAACTCTTCAAGCGTTATCTCGATTATACATCAGATTTGTTTGAATGGAGCAAAATTGAGCCACTTCCGAAAGACTTCGTAAGTTAATTTTATGAAACTAGATTCATTCTCAGCAAATTTAGCTATCTACGTTGATGAAAGACAGTTTACCCACATGGATTAAATTCTTTGAAAAAAATGTTAACTTGTTTTATTGACTAAACAAAGAGTAGACATTAATCTGTTTAGAAGACGGTAATAAATCAACACAGAATTTCAACGTGAAGTTTGACAAGTAAACTGTGGAAGGATGATAATTTCTAGACACTTTTCGTAGGTTTCTTAAATCACTCGAATACATGATTTTGATAATCTCTTTCGAAAAGAAGCACCGATCACTAGTTTTGTTCCTGTTAAAGTTTGTCATTTCTGCAAGGTAATTTTGCAAAGGGTACCAACCGCTTCATACGTTCTTAAAATCACTGAAATAAATATTTAGGTGCTTCTGACGTTTACACCAAGGACGTCAGTTACGCATGGCTTCCGAATTACTGGAATTATGATAAATCGATCGATCTCAACCCGTACATAGTCGTTAAAAATTTAGGCGGTTTATGAAGTGTTTTCGCTCTCTTCGATCTACTATCATCTATCACTCACGTGAAACTGACAGGTCTCACACAAAATGCACACATCAGCAACAGTCGAACGAATCCGCCAGTCTTCCGCACCCCAAACGCTGGCAAGTTCACAGATTGCGTCGACATCGTTTGTACACCACACTGTCTGCGTGGTGAGGTTTGTTTCACCAATCTATCAGTTTGGGGTTCTGAATGCGTCATGATACCTTGAACGATTTGATCTTGCCAACTTGGCGAAGGTGTTAGGCAATCAGTGAAGCCGGAATTTGCATGTGTTGTCCTGACAACAATTTGTTATAGGATTAATTATATGTTCGGCCACGCGTTAACTAAGGTACCGGCGTGTTCTGTCTATGTATACGTTATGGTAACCACAAATATGCTGGCATAATACGTCAGCTGCAGAGTGATCAGTTGAGTGAGTATCACAACGACAGACTGTCGAGACCCTAGTGAGCAACTGCACAAGTGCTTCAACTTTGACATCAGTTTATGGCTCGAACTGTTGGCTGAATAAAGACTCTTGGATAATATTTACAGAGATTCACCTCTTGTTTCCACAAGCTTGACTTTCAAGTGGATACCAGAAGTTTTTTCAGATATCCACAAGTGTCTGTTAGCAAAACTTTCCTTCTATCCACGGTCAATTTGTTCATAATCTACTGGCTGTCTGAACTGAGGTTCTCACTGATCACACTTTCTAAACAATCAATGCTAAGTTATCGAAATACAGTGTTCATATCCTGTAACATATATCTTCTTTGTGTCAATCGGACGGATAAACGGAGCTCAGCACTTTGAGATTTTTACTATTTGTGATCATGAAACGTTTTGCTTTTCTGATATATATGTGTGCATACGACCACAGGTGAAATACTACACTAGTCTGGAAACCCAACTGGAAAAGGATTGTGCTACACAGCAGCTGAACAAGCTTGTGGTGGTCAAACTGAATGGCGGTCTTGGTACCACTATGGGTTGCACTGGACCAAAGTCACTGATATCTGTTCGCAACGATCTTACTTTTTTGGATTTGAACGTGCAGCAAATCGAGGTAAATTTTGTCATGCGAACTTGACTTGTACTTTCTTGATTTCGTTTATATAATTTGAACACCATATTTGCCCGATGCCAGCCATCTCATATTAGTGGAACCGTGCGTTTGAGAACCCTTTGTTGTTGGCACACTTATTTGTGTGATAAATTGAGTTGAACAAGAACACATAAACGTTGTACTTCAAATGGGATACATCAGTGCAGACAGCAGGAATTTTTGTGACTTGTTACATCTGTTGGGCCTCGCTTATGCAACCTATCACACCACGAATGAAGCAAGTGAAACAGGTGGATGTCTTCGTTTGCCCATGAAGGTGGCAAAATGCGAAGTGGTTATTTGGCTCCCGACTCATGACATAGAAAGATGAAAACATTTTATTAAGATTCTGTACACACGTATATTTGTGTACACATTATTTTAATGTAAAATGTTTCGATAATATAACAATTGGACGACAAAGAAAGCACAAAATCGGAAATTATTGCAAACTTCAGCGAAACTCTACAGGAGTGCTGTCGAATTTGACAACTTCTTTAATCACAGATGAGTATCCTCCATAAGATCTCGGCTAGGAAGTCGGTAATGTTATTCGAATATGTAACGAGTAGACCACCTGGCAATTGCGTCCAGCTTAGTCTAGACCATACATATTTTCATAAAGCTTGTCCGAACCGTCGAAGCTTGTGTATTGAGATCTGCGTAGTTGTTGAAATGATTGACTCCTCTATTCTGTAAACGCGTCGACGAACCGTGGTGATTCAATTACGAGCATGTTAAGTTTTACGAATATACGGATGTTCACACATTGACTATCTCTGAACAAGAGCAGACAAAGTTTGTGGCGATACAGAATAATTGTGTGCACTGAGACGCATCCGTATCGAGCGCCCGTTGCAGATATCGCAGCCACAGACCACAGCTGGTGAGACGATGGCTAATCAATCTCACTAGTACCAGCTTCGAATGACGTCCAACTCCGACGGAAAACTGGGTTATTCGTTTGGAAAGTGCAGATATTGTGATTTTAAATGTTTATCTCGGGCATACGGGGCTGCAATCGAGCTGGAGTTTGTTTTGCCTTTATGGCAGTCATGTGTCCATGCCAACCACTGGTCTACCGCCGGCGATGGTGGTGATTGAGTAGTTGCATTTTCTCTTCTTTGAAGAACGGCTGATATCAAACCTACAAGCAGTTTAACACTTGTCACCTGGGCTTTGGCTACACGATTGTTGTTTCAATCGGACATTCCATCAGAGCTTATCCAACTGTCCCACTAAATACACTTCTTGTTCACCTGTCATCAGCTAGGTTAAACACAGACCCATAATCCAGCAAGTCTTGTGTTGAAACGTTGCATTGTATTTCAACGAAACGCTAGTTGAAGCGACGAACCGTCATCACTAGTCACTTGTGGACGTCTTATGGTGCTTGTACAATATTACAGGTCAGGAAGATATCATCAGTGTATATTTAGTCACCTGGGAGGATTTCGCTTTTCTTTTTTTCCAGTTGTCAAGTCCGTTTTTTGCGATATTTTCAGCCGCAAACGCTGGACAGAAGAAGATTGATATACTGATGAGTTCTGAAAAAAGAAAAATTATACCCTATAGTCTTTTCCTGAAGGTTCACGTAAATGCAAAACTTGCGATCCAACGTGGGTGACACACAATGCGTCCCAATGGAACTCCCAGTTGTTCGTCAGTAATGTGACACAGTTAGTGCTGTTATTCGCGAGTTGCTGTTGCACCGGCGGCCAACCCTTATTGTACTAGCGGAATTATGGCCCCTGTTAATGTCCGTACAGATGAGTTGAGTATTTTGGGAAACATTTTATTTAGCCTCAACTAACTCAAGTAAGTTTGAAAGCAGACGTTGATTACCGAGAGTTCCTGTAGTTCCCTACATGATTCTGGCAACTGTGGTGGCTTACGTGGCTAAGGTTTACTGAAACTTGCTGTTATAATGGGAGCGCTGTCTGTCCGTTATGTCCATACTCGTTTGTGAGAGTATCCTACAAGTACCTATCAGTAGCGGTGCCGATGAGGCTCAACAATTGCGATGACTTCTAAGCTGTTTATATGGCTTCCTAAATTTACTGAATATATATGTGTGATTCCTGCTGTGAATTTCACGTTAACGAAAGCGCGATATCGTCGAGATCTGTTAATCTGCTCCACAGAAACAATACCTTAACTATATCCACCTGTCCTTCCATTTCCTAACAGCCACACGCAAGAAGAGTGGGTAGGCATTTAGCGTGATTGTGAATGCATCTTTCATACATTCGTCGTTATTTATATTGCTCATACGGAATCGTGAATTTAGATCAACCCTTATAGACGAAGTACTTTATGTATCCCCTTAGCCCGGTTATCAACTCATCGTCAAGAATGCAGAGTCAACATAACAAGGTCTAAACTAAGGTTGTCTGATTGTTGTTTTGATTATTATCTTGGTTCTGTTTAGTTCCAATCTTTTTTTTACCACGCCTTCCTCTTTCCCTGTGTTTTAGGGTTTGAACAATATATATGGAACCAACATTCCACTTGTTTTAATGAATTCTTTCAATACAAATAGAGATACGGAGAAGGTTTTGCGGAAGTATCAACAGGTGAATGTGGAAATTTCTACGTTTAAGCAAAGCATGTGAGTGTGTAATCGGTTCATGCAGTTGGCTATTTTTACTGCTCCTAACGTGTGCTTGTTTGCCTGATTAGGTTTACCGATACATCTTGGTGGGGTTCGACTACATTGTGTACCTCAGGTTGACGACCACCTATTTGGTCGGTTTACCGGAAGCCGAATTTGTACATGAACTTCGTTGTCAAGTTTCATCAGTTTGATTCTTTCGAGTTTATGTGTTTTCAATGTCACTTGGGTTGATTCCATTCCGCGACTGTATAATCATCCCAAGTGATTAGAAGCAGTGAGGCTGGATATGTCTGACCGTGATTTCGTCTTAAAACATTTAAGTACCTTGGTAAATTTTACCACCCATATTGTTTGTGTGATTGTCTCTTGAATGGTATTTACCGCAAAGTACAGTGTGCTCCTATGAAACATATCTAACGTGTGGCTTGTAGTTTTCTGCATTACAGTCACAACACACAAGTAGTGAACTCTGTTGCTTGCCTAACATACAGCCTCAAAAGTAGCAACAAACCCAAATATTATTTCAAAAGCATACACATCATGTAAACAAGTAATTAGGATGAAAATAAACGTAGGGCGACATCTACCACACAACACCTTCGTTTAATGGACAACTCAATCAACTTGACAACATTCACGCTGCTGACCTCGAATAACCACTTTCAGGTGTAACATATTTGGTCACAGACTCTGAGTTTCTTCCTGGGAAGCTAAGGTGACAGACAGTAGCTAATATATTGGTAACTGTTCTACATTTTAGCGCTCAGCCGCCGTTTGTTCACGTCGTGCCTTACAACAGTCAGGTGCACTATGGGCAAATGGTACTAAACTTGACGGAAGATCGAGTGCATAACTTATCCACACAAGACGGCAAACGAATTAGTCAGATCCAATGTTCCGAACACCCGCTCCTTAAAATTGTTGAGTTGACCCAATTTGTTTGATTGACCGCGTATATGGACAATAGCATATTTGAAAACGATCTACATCCTCCACCTTGAGCGGTTACAACTTGCAAGTGCAGAATGTCGTCACACTCGTAGTTGCCTCAAAGCTTTGATTCTTTCTTATCAGAGGTGACCTAAAGTGGCGAAGGCTGCCTCATCTCTCCAAATACGGATTTCTGTTACAGTTTCTATAATCTTTGCTACAGTTCTGACTCCCACCTACTGATCAGTAATATCTGTAAGTTCATTATACAACATTAAATCTGCGCAACCACTACAGTATCGCTAAGGCAGGTTACACCTTGTGGCTGCAAAACTTATTTTCACATATCTCTGCAGAGCTCGAAGTATTGTTTAACATGATTTGGATCGCTAGAAGATTGTCAAATTGTTTAAAAGTAGTACTTTGCAGTATGTCCTCGCTTTCCCCTTCGATACACACAGAATTTCACCATGCCACAAACACTACCATGAATACCAACTAGTCCCTGACTGTCTGCTATGTGTGACTTAATCTCGTCCATTTGACTTATTCAACGTTAACACTGCCACAACCTTTGCGACGGGAATCGATCGTTTCTTTGGCATACTCTATGACACGTGACTCTTCCTGGGTTCATCAAGCAAGCCACACGTTCAGGCTACGTGGCGATTTGAGGTGACATTTTTGACTGTAGAAGGTCGATTAGGAGTCGGTTTCGAAGCGAACATTCTTGAGAGATTTTTCGAAGCACGCTCTACGCAGATATATGTGGCCAAATTGCTTGATGTGTGTAGCATGACAACTCCAAACGCAATTGCAACTGAAGGGCTAATTAAACAGCAAACAACTAATGGAACTTTTGAAACTTGAGGTGGATCAAAGGATTGGTGATGTCAGCGACACAAGTTGATATGATTGCCCATGAGTCAAGTTCGAGTGGACGTTCACAAAATGTAATAATGTTAGGACCAGCACATCGTCGACCGTTTCAAGAAAATTGGGGCGACGGAAAGCGACTCGACAGAACGGGATGGTGACCAAACAGATTCAACATCTCTACCAGTGTTCGATCTTGGTGGCGAACGAAACGCATTAAAACAACTTTAGGTGTTTGGGTTGATGCATGGGACTGTATCTGAAAAGTTAACGAAGTGTGGGACTTAGTTTCGTCTTTATCGGTCTTTCTAAGAAGTTACAAAAAAGGAAGCAGTGCAAAAATTATGACTTCTTCAATAAGTATACAGGTCTATTCACTGTGTAGTCGTTTGTTAGGAGCCAAATTCATCAAAACAATCTAATCAGGACATCGGTGACGGCTGAGGAAATCAGTCCTCATTGGAAACCAGTCAGGGCCTTGGTGATGGCTGGCGAAATCAGAAAAAGCACTGAGGGGCACGTCGGACTAACTAGCAGGAGACGTGCAAGTGAGTGTGGGTGTCACGCCAGCCCGAGAACTAACGCCTATGGAATTGGCCTTACTTGGCCACTTGGCAACGAAGTGTCCTAAACAAGCAGACAGTGAATCAACAAGTAAATGGCCATATTTGGCCACTATTTCATGATATATATTTACAGGCATTTTATTCGTTTGTCGAACTGGTATTTGGCAATACAGCGTGTTTGTCCGCAATCGTATTCTCCTTGTCTCTGCGCGAGTAGACTGAGTGAAGCCGCATAGCAGGGACCCAAGTCAAGCAGTCAAACCGTATTAGAACGTTTGGCAAGGAAAAGGCACGTTACATCATCGTTTAACTTTGCTGGAGAAGCGCGGCATAGAATGATATGCTCTTATTTAGGTCAGTGGCTGGAGACGTTAGGTAAGATGACGGCTAGCCTAGCTCAGTGGCGTTAATGTTGTTGTTGTTTGGCCGAGCTGTCTGTGAACTGAGTACACTCAGTGACGCAGGGTATTGGAAGCTGTAAAGAAGCTATCTTGCTGATGACGCCTTACTTTCACTTACAGCTTGGTTGTTTGTTCGCAAAGTGATTGCTCAGACCTGTCGGTTGCAAAGTCATGCCCACGGTCTTGTTCTGCTCTGCTATCTGATCCACTGAGCAGGATCCCTGTTCGTGGTCATTCGCTTCCTCCGGGGTGGGGTGATAAGAATCGTTCTATCGACTTACTTGTATTAAACCCACGCGGGTTCTCAGTTGTCCTTTAGTGTGCCCATTAATTGTGATGCCTCACGACTCTGTGACCGGATTGTGCCTGTCCTACCGCACGTAAAATGTCATCCACTACGTAAACTTAACGAAAGTACTGGCACAAACTAGAAACGAAACACGCCGGCATATTAACTGTTGAAACTTACAACAACGGGAAGTGGCAATTCACTGCATATGCCCATTATCGCAAGGACTGAAGACAAACATTCGACCTGATAATTACGATTCGTTATAGCAGCCGGCGAAGGCTCGTATAAAACTGGCTCGAACCGACTGTCGCGTCACGCGCGGTTATTCTCGAGAGATAATAACGCTACTCGTTACCAAGCTGTCAGAAGTGAATAACACCGTACACGACGCGGCATTTTTATGACAAATTTGTTACCGCATGATATCTCACACTGATTGTGGAAATTGTAGTAACCTACCACGGCGGACAAACGAATGTGGAGCATCAGGAAGTTTGTTAGAATAACTAAGCGTCATATATGGTAAGTCATTTTGTACGTGAAATACTACAACCTGTTGGGCCAGAGAAGACTGAACCATTCGGAATTGGTTGGTGACAGACACCGTGGAAGCAAACCAATGTTGTTAGTGTGTTGTACTGAAAAACACCGCCGTGTCTGTCACCAGAACGTTTCGCCATTAGTTTCATATAAGTAGCGTAGGTGACCTATACCGACTGTGAATTAATGTTATTATCAAACTGGCAGCTGAAGACTGTAGGCAACTAATCTGGTTGAAAGTACTTTTCGTGATTGTGAAAGTGTGATTGAATACGCACCAGAAACATGTTGTCCATCGCTGCCTTAAAAGACTAGCATTATTTGCTCAAGATGAGTAAGCAGATTATGCTGTTTAGTTTATTCAGATTTCGCACTAAAGACACGTGGTTCACATGTCAGGGGTATTTTTATTCTCGCATTCCCATCGGATATCTAATAGTTATAAGTCATTACTTTGTATAGAATTGCTCAACACTAGTTTGATTTTCCACGGTGCCACGGCTGATGTGTTAACCAATGTTAACTAAGTCTGCCTTAGACAGACATTGTGTTCATGTGTTATATGACTGACGGCAGATTTGCAGTGCAAACGCAAATGAAACCATTAGAAAAAATACAAGACGAAATGCTTTGATGTTCTGTTGCTAGAATCCTGACGGTAGCTCTAGTGATTAAAACTAAACTCCTGACGCCATGATAGCGCAATACATCAATGGTTCCCACTGATGCTTAATTATTGCACAATCATAAAAACTGTGTACGAAAGAGGAAAGAAAAAAGTAAGGGGAGAGGAAGGACTTAACCACTCAAAGTAACTTCGTCTTTATTTAAACATATAACATCAAGGTGCCTACATCTTGCAAAAAAACAACCAAGTTATAAGTGAAAGTAAGGCGTCATCAGCAGGACAGCTTGTTTATAAGTTTCACTGCACCATGTCATTAAGTGCATTCACTTCACAGACAATTCACTCAAACAACGACAACATTCACAGCAGTCAGTCCGATTAGCTGTCATCCCATCTAAGTTCTCAAGCCACCAACTCTATGAGTCAGGAGCACCCCAGCCTGGGAGGCGAACCCGACCTACATTGGTCAACCTCTTGGTGAACGACTTCATTTATCTATGCCGGGTCATCATCCGCCCACCTCGCACCTTACGCCAGTGAAACGCAACATCGGCAGTGTTTGGTGTGCCAGGTGACTAGCTGGCATTCCTAGTACATGACCTAACCATCTAAGTTTGTGCAGATGTAAGGATTGAACGAAAGAATTCGTCTGACAATCACTACCAAATACCCGCTCTCTAACCTCCTCGTTGTTTACTCGCTGGCGCTATCTGACACGAGCGATTGAACGCATACTTCGGTTTTCAGTAACCTGAAGACGGTTCATCTCATCTACCCTGAGCGGCCAGATTTTGTTGCCGTAAATTAATACAGCCCCCAAAGTTGTCTGATAAACGTGACCCTTAAGCTTCAGAGAGATACCTCTTTGTCCCCATAGGTGCCCGAGATCAGTAAACACCACCTCAGTCTTAGTGATACGCACCCCTATTTCATTCCCTACTCATCCACCGCAGTTGATTTAACTTTCCAAGTACAAAACCGGTCAACAACCCCGGTGACTTCAGGGTCAAACACCGTAAAGTTCACTGAGAGCTGAAGTATGGAAATAAAGTGCGCACAGTTTGTTCACATACTTGGTCGTCACACACCTGCGTTTAGGCGAATCTAAAAATATAGGTCACTCCATCGAATCGAACACATCTTTTTAGTCAAAAAATACGGCTATTGTTGGCCGGCGGTACACATGACGCCACTCTAGAATTTGACGAAGAGTAAAAATTTGATCAGTGCATTCTTGACCAAGACGAAACCCTGCCTGTTCTGCCCTAATGTTTGCCTCTAGAGCTGCAATGAGTTCACAGGATATAATGCATGCCAGTACCCTAGTAATGACGGGTGAAACCAATTCCCCTGTTTTTCGAAAGAGATCCGGACTCCTTTCTTGAATATGAGAACTATTATTGAGTGACCCCAACACGGAGGGATAATCTCCGTCGTCCAGACAAATTGAAGCAACTGCGTCAAGGTCTCTACTGATGCATTTTCATCTTCTTTGAAAAGTGTTGACATAGGGTTGTCTAGAACAGCAACCTTATTACCTTCGATAACCGAAATAAGGCTGCGGATCTCTTTTTCAGTGGATGGTCCCAAATCTATTGATCAGGGTGTTACATTACAAGTTTGTGTTGGCAATACAACAGAAACAGGAAGCCAGCCAAATTGACTCTAAAAGTGTTCCGCCCACCGCTCTCAATTTCTGGACTTATTATAGATGAGGGTGCCATCTGTCTCGCTGATAGCTTCACTAACAGAAGGTCACTTGGGATCAGTAGCACGGTTAAGCTTAAAGAGTTTGTCGGTGTTCCTTGAGGCCAAAGAAGTTTCCATTTCCCTAACTTTTTCTATTATCGAAGCCTCACGGTCAGCGTTTAGGCTACGTCCAGTTTCCTACGGATATCTCTTCTAGACTTGTTATATGAACTGCTAGGAGGAATGTTCTGTCTGGCTTCTAACAACTCTAGCGATTTCTCAAAGACCCAATGTTTGTTCGACCCACGAACCCCCGTGCCGCATGCTACAGTACGTGCTCTCTGAATGGCCTATGAGATTTGGGTCCAGCAGCTATTAGGACCTTCAGAGTGAGAATCGCACTTTTGCTTTACAGACGATATAGCCAGTTTTTCAACAGCCAACCGTTTCTGTTGGTAGAGTCGTTGCCCAACAAAAGTAAGGACGGAACGATAACGTATCAACACATGATCTGATTCCAAATATGTGTTCCAGTAAGAACAAGAGTCCTGAACCCCGCCACCTATGACTAACAAGTGTGCGGTCTGTCTAAGGCTACACCTAATTCAGAGAAGGAAGACTCTAAGTATAACAGTGTTGTGCACAATGCCTAAAATCAGTGTCGGCTAAAATTGGCTTATGCTCAGCTCATAGCTGTAACAGTCGCCCGCCATTATCCGAGCGATGTGATGCTATCCAAAACCTGCCACCTAAATGGGACGGTTTCATCAAAGGGACCCACCTGTGTGTTCACCTTTCAGGCCAAAACGACTCTGTCAGATCCACATGTCGATCGGAGGAGAGTGGCCAGATCCGAATAAAAGGCGCCCTTGACGCCAGCGTTACTGCAGTCGGTTGGAGCATAAACAGACACAATGAAGAAATTTCTGAAAGTCTTGTCTAGAGCTGGCTTTCATAAGCTTGCCAAGCAGATGGTGCAAAGTCTACTGTTAACAGGAAGCCACTCCACCAATGCGGCTGCGGCCGTCGTGCTAAGGACTATACCTACTCCAGCTTGGCCGGTAGCGGCAGCCGTGAAATCACCCGAAGTGTATAACCAGTATCTGGTGGACAGTGCGGGTGCCGTTAATTTCATACACTGACTATTGTCTTGAATTCTAGTCTCCAAATTGCAGCAGACATCGAAATTTAACGAGTCTAACGTTCGTGCGAGAGTGGCCTGTTGATCTATTTGTTTCAGAGTACGAAATTTAAGAACACATACTAATTCGCATTGTAGGTTTAAACAAGGGACGAAAGAGCCCTGCGGCTGAGTGATGACACGGGATTTGCCGGCACAGTGTTATGGTGATTAGCTATATATGTTTTAGAATCTGCACGGAATCAGCAGAAATGCAACAGTAATCATCATCAAAACTATCACATTCCCAACTAAGGCCATTTTTTGTCGTTCGAAGGATATGGCATTTTAAGGGTTTGGGCGTATTATGTTTCTGGCTTATAGAGGGATTCAAACTAGCCTATAGTTGAGCCAATATAAGACATTCGCACCTGCTACCGTTTTTATTCTGGAGGAAAGTGTTTGTTATAAAAGCCAGTGCTGATAGACGTTTCACTCTTTACGTGCCCAATGTTGTCAATTTGTTTCCCAACAGTCCCCGCCCACCCAAATATCGTGGTGCCACTGAAGAAATGCCGTAAACTGAAATCAAGCAGATAAGGCGAGACTGTATTTTAATACGAAATTTCAGTTTTGGCGACTGTTATAGCTCACACCATTTGTTCGCATTTCTCCGTATCCAACTCAGTATAATTTCCAACAGATAATTGAGCCGATACTATTTTCTTTCATTAACTGGTCAACTGGCGTGTGACAGAGGAGATCGCAAACATAACGAGCCGTGGATATGCACGGACGGTGTTTGGGTTTCGTACTAATTACTGGCTGTCTGGTACACCAAACACGTTTTGCCGATGCCGTAGATGATGACCTGGCGTAGTCATATGCCAGCGGTTCATGTCTCGGGCTCGGACTGTCGTGACGACTTGAAACTAGGTTAGATGGTAACCGGCCGGTGTTGGAACAATCCAACAGAATAATACCCAGTTAAGTAACTTGTTAGTTAAGCCACAACGAGTTAAAACCAATAGTTATCGGTTTCGCAACGTTTCGACCTTCTCGGAGAGCCTTTATCAAACGATTTAAAGCAGAAAATTCACATTATACAAGCTGCAAATGAGGCAGTTATCAACTGACACGTGTCTGTGTGATAAACAGACGGTGTGTAGATAGTCTACCAATACGGTGTAAGGGTTCACGGTTCATCTGAGGTCATCAAGTGACGATCCCAGGTGCAGACACAGGTGGATAATTATTGTGTTGTGTGACAGTGTGCGAGCATGTGTTTGTCAATCTACATGCGTGTAGGTTGTTTGTGTTGGTGTGGGTGACAGGGTGTCGTAAACCTTTCACTGTCACTGTTGTCCACCCAGTAAATCCTGCCAAAAAACTGACAATTCCAGACCATCTGATCGATTCACCGCTTGTGGTGTATTAGCTATCAGCAAGGCTTCTGCCAGTGGTTACGGAAACCACTTTTTAACACAGTCGAATGGTCGAAGTCAACCTGGTGTTGGTTGAGGATCGAGTGTGCAGCAATGGCTGAACCATGTTCTAATTTCCCAAGTTGCTGAGCATCGGTAGGGGGCTTCTTACTACATCTTACATTTTCTTTAGTGCGTGCTTCCGGCTGCCGGGCTGTCTGTCCAATGTATGAAGCTTGACAGTCTTTACATTTATTCTGGTATACACGGGCTGATTGCTCCAGCACTGTTCGTTTGTCCTTTAAATGGACTAACTTATTCCCTAACGTGTTGGTGGCTTTAACTGCTACTCTGATATTGTACTGATTGAGGACCCGTCTCAGGTCCTCCGATGTATTCCTTCTGTACGGAATTGATCTTGTTACAAGGTAGCTGCTGAATTGGATGTAGAATCTTGCCACAGTAACCGTTGGCTTTCATTATCGACTTTACAGTCTTGTATTCCTTTGTTAGTTCGTCCTCGGAACTTGTTAATAACAAAGCCCTGCGAAACAGACTAGATGCAACTGCCTTCTTGGTGCACATGGGGTGTTCTGAGCTAAAGGAAAGGTACCGATTAGAATGAGTGTCCTTTCTGTGCACGCCTGTGTCCAGGTTACCGTCGGCTCTTCAGCGTATCCTGCAGTCTAGAAAACTCAGCTCATGGCTCGCTGATTCGCACTCAATCGTAAACTTGATTTGCTGATGATAGGAATTTGTGTTCCATTAATTTGTCAATACTTTCTCTACGTATCACCACCAACGCATTATCGACATACCTCCACCAAATTCTAGGTGGATCAGGAAAGCTGGACAGCAACCTTTTCTCCAGATCTTGCATGAACAAGTTAGAAACTGTGGGAGAGATGGGTGAACCCATTGCTACTCCGTCTGTCTGCTGATAGAGGACCCCCTTGAACGTGAAGTAGGTAGACCGTAAGCAATGCTCCGTAGCTTCTATAACCTCATCAACTGATAAACCTATTCGTTCAGCTAAACTGGTATCTGCTTCAAGAAGCTGGCGAATCACCCTCAGACTTTCCCCCACTGGAATCTTGGTGAACAATGAAACAATATCAAAGCTGACCAGACGTTCATCCGGCCTTAAGCTCAGTTTCCTAAGTTTGGTAACCACTTGTGTGGAATTCCGAATAGGATGGTCTGTGCACTCTTCAAGAGGTTTAAGGGTACGAGACAAAAATGTGGCCAGGGCATATGTTGAGGTTCCTGTATAGTCAGCAATTGGCCGGAGTGGTAGATTAACACAAACATGCTCGCACACTGTCACACAACACAATAATTATCCACCTGTGTCTGCACCTGGGATCGTCACTTGATGACCTCAGATGAACCGTGAACCCTTACACCGTATTGGTAGACTATCTACAATTCGGTCGTGCCTAACGTGAGGTCAATGGCGCAGTGGTAAACACGGTTGCCTCACGAACAGCGTGTCCGTGGTTCAAGTCCCGGCAGTGGCGACGATATGCACTACTGACGAGCTCTAATGAGAGCGAAACCCGAGTCTAGTGCTTCTTTTCGAAAGGGGCCGACTGGAAAGTCTGTGGGAATGCGACAGCTGCGATCAATTGTGAGTGATGTTCAATTTGAAATTAACCAAATCCCCGACTATTCATCAGTTATCTACACACCGTCTGTTTATCACACAGACACGTGCCAGTTGATAACTGCCTCATTTGCAGCTTGTATAATGTGAATTTTCTGCTTTAAATCGTTTGATAAAGGCTCTCCGAGAGGGTCGAAACGTTGCGAAACCGATAACTATTGGTTTTAACTCGTTGTGGTTTAACCAAGAATTTACTTAATAATGAACATTGGCACAAAGCATAGTATATTTTCTCATATCCGTTCTGTGCACGGTTTGGAGGTGCTAATACCCAGTTAGTCCTCACTATCGGAAACCGAACGGTAATGCAAGACTGACTTGACTGTTAACATTGTTTGGCAAATCGTCTGTGAAGCAAGTTCACTTGATGATGTAAGGTACTGTAAGTCGTCTTGTCGGTGACGCCTAACTTTCACTTACACCTCTTTTGTTCTTTTTGTTTCTAATAGTTAGGTCCCTTCCCGTACCCTTCTTTTTTCTTCTGTGGCTGTGTGGCAGCTAGGCGTCGGCGGAACCCAATGATTTATTACTGTTTTTGATGGTAGTGAAGATTAAACGTCTCAGTATGACATGATAGTGATTGGTATGCTCCCCCCCTCAAGGTAAGTTTGTAACCATTTTGGATTATGCACTATCCATTGGTTTTTTTTCAATTATCGTATGGTTTTACCAAAGAATAATAGAACTTTATTGCAATAGAGAAGGTTTCGTTTCCATTTTTGTTACACACCTTGGTTTAATCATCCGGGGATGGAAATGAAACACGGGGTGAGTGTAAACAGCAGCAAGACAGAATATTTCATGGCATTGTCTTTCACCTTGAGAGACTCTCGCAGTGTGGTAGGGAAGAATTTGCGAGGGTATTAGGACAACATCTAGTTTATTAGCTGACGTCCTGCACACAAATGTTACGGATGTTTGTATAAATGTGTTTGTTTCACTATCTCCAGTTTATTTCAGTGTAGTGCTCTAGCTTAAGTGAGCCTAAAAGACTTCTGTTAGATTATCTCCTTTTAAACAAGTTGCTCAATGTCGCTGTGGTTGTCACACTTTTTCTAATCAGGTACCCCCGCTTAAACAGAGAATCCTTGCTACCGTTGGCAAAACAGGCGTTTGATGAAGATAAGAAAGAAGATGGGGACAATGCATCCATCATTGACAAAGAAGTATGGTATCCACCCGGACATGGTGACTTTTATCGAAGCTTTGTGAATTCCGGTTTGGCGGAGAAATTCCTGGCCGAGGGCAAAGAATGGGTGTTTTTGTCAAACATCGATAACCTTGGTGCTACGGTCGATCTCAGTATCCTTTCTCTTCCAACACACCTGATAAATCGTGTTCATTCACACTCCCTCATATTCTGCGATCTGTTCGGGAGACCGCCATTAATCTTAGGTGTACTTCTGAATAAGCCGTGTGAATCAAAGCCAACTTAACACGGTAACGATAATCTACAGACGCAGCCGTTGTTTACTTCAGATGTGTATGAAGCAAATGGTGTGGGAAATAAGGGGACTGTCGTTCCCATATGATCGCGGGTTAATGAAGTGTTACATAGTACCGGTTGATTGGATACTTCCGAACTGGAACAATTTTGTATTGCGCTTGCATGTTCGCCAAAAATGTATCCTCACCTTGAAACGTGACCGATGGTCACAACTGACGTTACTCGCTAATTACGGTGGCAACAGCCACCTAAATTGTCTATTGTTGGAGTCCCGTTAAGCTTTAACACGGCAGTTTGGGGCTGAGTTGTATTGTAACGCACCGTTTGATGTGCATCTGGTATTCAACTTCCCTCAAGAGCTGTCATTGATACGATAAGCGGACTGAGCCACCGTTTTAGTCAGTCGTTACAGGTACACATATGTTGATAAGGCACTTGATCTTTGCTCATACCGGACATATCAGGCCACAAGGCCTTCGAAACGCAGAAACTCTCACGACCCACGGTGAACTAACTGCCTTAGTGAACCTTATGCAGTATGTCGATAGGTACAACTATGCGGAACAAATTCAGTGTTAAAAATTGTAAGATCAGTGTCGTGCACTCTCATTCTAACTTTGTAAAGCGTGTTTAACTAAACATGCAACAGTTTGTTAACTATGACTGGGTTGGAAAGCAGTGATGTATTGCGCGATCTTTGCTCGAGCCAGTTTTGATGCATTTTACCAGGCGTATGCCACAGATTTTAAATTTACCAAGTACTCATCAAACGGTCGGTAAGGGAGATTGTCTTGTCTATGTATGAAAAAGTTCACGAGCACTGTTGAGCTACTGTCAGCCTAGCCATTTCTTCTCAACTTCACTTTTGAGGAAAGTTTGTTTATGGCGGCTGTTACATTGATTTTATATTACACACGTTTAACATTACACTCACAATCGGCAATAAGTGTTGCTTAGAATGGGATAATTCGGCCATGTCTACTGTCATGGTTTTGATTCGCGAGTAACATGTAAACTACAATTCAACTGCTGATCACGCGGCAAACATAATGTTGTTGATCAATACTAATCTAGCACTGTCGGCAGAACCGTTCGCGAAATGCGAAATGCACCTCGATCCTATGTCGTTCGTTTGTTGTTTGTAACGACAAAAAGTTCTCCGACTATTTTCATCATCCCAGTCTGTCTGCTAAACTTAACTTCATCGGCCATCCCAAGACATTCTACATTTCCTCTTGACATCCACGCCCAAACCGGAGTTCGTGATGGAGGTCACTGACAAAACAAGTGCTGACGTTAAAGGTGGCACGTTAACCTACTATCAAGGTCACTTACGACTTCTGGAGTTGGCACAGGTAAGTAAGACGCAATTGGTAGTTTCTGAATGAAAACGTTTTCGTATCAAATACATCCACCATTCCAATTGATGATTGCAACACTGTAATGTTGTTGGTGTGTATCTTTCTACGATGGATGACTGTAAATCTGTTACTGGTTCTTCATTTAGAGGCTTAGGTGGTGTATATGTGTTTGGGATCTAGGCTAAACTTCCCGTTAATTGACTAACAGGCAACACACAGCCACTCCTTGAAAGATGTGATGTCTCTCTGCTTGGTTGGCCAATACGGTCTCTTACATCACTGACTATGGCAAAGTTTTGACATTGTGGTTTGAAACCTCACAGCGCTGGTGCAATCAAGAATCACCCAGTGGCATGGTACGTGCAGCGTACCGGTTTGGCCGACAGTCTGTCTAATACAGAGATAGGGACTATGAACTCCAAAGTACAAGATGCTCTAGTCACATGTAAGATGCCTGGACCATCCATAACGCCAAGATCATGTTGGCACTTTCATTAGAAAGGTTAGACAGCAGTTCATGCGGCAGATGCGTTACCGTTTTGTAATGGGTCATTGTAGCCAATCCGAAACGACAACCTACCATTTTGATATAGTCTGAGGAAGCCCAATAATCACGTCTCCGGAGGAGAGCTGATGCCGACTACATGAAGTATTCATTCAGATATAGGATACATTCCGACGATGTCTACGTTTTAGACTTAGCAGGTAAAGAACTGTGAGTTGTTAGGTGTCGAATTGGTATCGGGAGACCTGTTTTTTGAGCTAATTTTGTTTCGTTCCAGTATCGGATATGCTGACGCAGTTTTTTGTAATTGCTCTGTTCCTCAGGTCCCCAAAGACCATAAGGACGAATTTGCTAGTGTGAGAACATTTCGCATATTCAATACGAACAATTTATGGATCAACTTAAAAGAGATGACGCGGCTAGTCAGGACTGATAAAGTGCAAATGGAGATAATTGTGAACCCGAAAACGTTGGATTCTGGGCTGAATGTTTTGCAGCTGGAACAGGCGGCGGGTGCAGCCATCAAAAGCTTTAACCAGGCTCTCGGTAAGTATCATTCTAGGAACCGCCAAGCATCTGGGTTTGGACGAGACTTAACAATTGTGTTTCCACTATTGAAGTAGATACTGCCTATTTTAGTTGCGGTTTCTTTGCGACGCTGAGACCAGTCGGCCATCGACTAGTTCCATCTAGTTGTCTGCCACACTGAAGCCGCAGTCGACTGGCGTTGATTGCGAGGGAGACAAATAACGACGTGACCCGATGGAAGTGAAGGCTTACCAGTAGACCAGTCATTGTAATTAAGCTTCGTTTTCCGAGTTGGGGCTCCGGCGTTAAGAAAAACGGTGGCTAGTCGGATCTAGTGGGTGAATGCCGCCGTCTCCTGGCCGACCTATTTCCGAACTAGTGCAATTGATGAGGCGTGGCAGAGAAAGACGTCAAATATTTGTCTTACAGATGACATTTAACTCACTTACGGCTTAGTTGGTCGTTCACAAGGTGTAGGCATGTTTGAAGTCAGATATGATTCTTGCAATTAGGTCCCGTCCACTCCCTTTTTCTAATTCTAAATTGGAGTTATTCCTCTTTCTGTAATTAACCAGTTTTGTTTGCTAAACCACACTGAATGCGAGTGTCTTTTGCTTTGATAGCTAGCCTACTGAGCTTCGACCAATCAATCGAACAATACAAAGTAAAAATAATTGCAAAACGTATTGCACACTGTTTTTCAGTAGGTATCGTAGCAAATACACAATTACTAACTCGTTTCATACAACGTTGAAACACAAAATACAACCTGTCAACCATTTTACTCATAGGTAGTCTCCTGGATAAGCCAGGAGTGAGGACTGAAATAATTGAGAACAAGACGGTGAACCACACTTGCATTCGGTGTTTGATCAGGCTAACCACAACGCAGCGGATACGAGAACAGTATTCAGTTATGCAGTCGTTGTTCCAAATTGTGGGCCAGCGGAGGTTGTGTCCACACGGGCTTTTTTTAAGCGTAGGGGTTATTGCCACAAAATCAGATACTAGTGCTCTCGACAATTTGGATCAATGGTTGCGCACCTGTTATCAACGACGCAATCCGCAACCTTTAGTGACTGATTTCTTTACGCATCCCGGTTACCGTTTTCATAGTTATTGTGATGACCAACCAAAGAAGGCACGTCTTGTTAGCAGCTTTGTTATTCCCATAACTTCAATGGGTATTCTCTGACGGATTAAACAAACCATGAGTTTCGGCCCTCCGGCAGAGTTCACATCCATGAAGTTGAACCAGAACAACAGTACGCAGCAGTGTGCGCCATAAATACTACAGTGTAAATCGCTTGATGAGAAGGTCAGAACGTTAGGAAACTTTTGATTCTGTTGGTTTCAACTCGTCGCGGTCTAATTAAAGATTCAATGTATAATGATCATAAGTACAACGTCTATTACTCCATCCTTATTCGTTGTTAGTAATGTGTGCCCTGTCCACAAATGATCTCGATTTTTAGGCATCAATGTACCACGCAGCCGCTTTCTTCCGGTGAAAACCACTTCCGATTTGCTGATGGTGATGTCAAACTTGTATGAACTTCAAGCAGGTCACCTTATCCTTTCACCACTTCGCAGTTTTCCATCCGTCCCCTTGGTCAAGCTGGGCAGTCATTTCAAAAAAGTTAAAGATTTCCTGTCAAGATTCGCCAGTATTCCAAATATGTTAGAATTGGATCATCTCACTGTAGCTGGCGATGTTTACTTTGGAAAGGATATTGTCCTCAAGGTGAGTGTAGTCCGGTCTTTGTGTAAATAAACAGTACGCTAACTGTATGATGTAATGGATACTTTTTGGTGACCGGAACTTAGGCAGTTACATTGCGAACCAACGACATTAAAGCTCACTATATCGACCAACGAAGTTTGTGTTAGTTACAAGAAGGCAATTGTGTACCTTTTTGTTACTAACAAAAAAAAATGAAATGTAACACTCAAAACCAAATGCGCTTGTTCACTGATTCGAAATACAAACTGTTTTTAATTGCCAGATTCGTGGTTTCCTATGACGTGACCATTTATCTCGTTCCTGAGACAACGAAATTACATAAACAAACATGACCTGCTACAGAGATTAACCACTATGTATATCGCCTGTCAAAAGTTTCTCTTTGGAACAATGACAGCCAGTCGTTACATATGTTCCTCACTTCACTCCTTTTCCGTCACGATGACAACGCCGTGTTCATTAACGTATGTTTCTCTTTGTTGTGTAATCTAGGATCACACTTTCATGGTTGTCAACCAGAGGAGTCGGTGTGAAATTGGAGAAATAATTCACACGAGGCACACATTGCCTCAAAGTCAACTACACCCAACGGTGTTTAAGAAGTAGGTCATAAATGTACGACGTCAACCAGGAAACTGCGGCAGTAATCTATGTGGATGTTTCTAAACGGTAGACCAGGTGAAACAAGTTTCGAACTTCTGTGACTTCCACTAACCTCGAGAAGCTAGCGTATATTATTGTAATTTAACGTTCCGGTACTAAACATAAAAGAACTAGAGAGAGACACCGCACATTGAAACGACCCGTATGATAGTTGACGTGGACGAGATAATAACATGGAGTGCGATATGAGTCCTTTTGAAGACAGCATATTGCAACTGAGGCGTAGAGAGCTATTTCGCGGATGACACCGGAAAGCTCTTACCTTAATGTTTTATTTGAAATCATCGAGAGCTGCTGCCACCCAAGTTTTCAAACAATGGGTCATTTAGTCTGTCTTAGACAGATTACGCGTGATTAACCTTAGGGCATTGCGTCTCGCGTGATGGACTGTCAATGACCTACATTGAATTATTGAGCTGAGAAGTGCGGAGTTGTGATTCAGTTATATAAGACATGTGTATTAGAACGCACTTTTGTGTGGAGGAAGGTGCTTCATAGAAGTGAAGAGGGAGTGTTTGTCGGATAGCGTAATGACAATCTACGATTACCGTGCATGCCACATGAACTGAGAAATATAACAACGTTTCGTTGAACACCAGTTGCTCCATAACTTTTCACCTATGTATTCGGATGCAATTCTACACATGCGTTTCTGTGTTGTGTTTTTCTCAGGGGACCGTGATCATAATCGCTAATGTGGGCAATCTGATCAGCCTACCATCGGGTTCGACGTTGGAGAACAAAATTGTGTCCGGCAACCTAAGTATACTTGATCATTAGCGTTATAGTCAATGGAACCGGGGTCATTCTTATCCGGTATATCTGTAACAGAACATTGAAACAACAGAATCTCCATTTTGCACATCATCTACTAGTCTTTCCCAATAATGTAACAAAATTTGTTTTATTGTCATCATTACCTTCAGTGGCTTAGTTATATTCATTGCTTTTCAGTAATCGTGACCTTATTCAATACTTTAGGCATCCGTGTACTTGCACAGGACTGTTGTAAAATGAACCTTCTGTAAAAAGCGGCAAGTTCTGATGTTTTTAAACGCATAAAAGTTGGCGGCCATCGATATCACTGCTAGAGTGGACCGTAGGTGCATTTGGGAGCGATAAGCATAGTATGGATAGGAGGTCAGGAACTGACTGTTATTGATCGAACATTATCTACGCTTGATCGCAATATTCATAAACGAACTTTTCATGGTAAGCCTCTTGGATAACGTTACCAGAACGGCGTTCCACGAAATTCCACCCATGTAGGGGGATTTGGAGTTGGTCAAGAACAGCAGAATTTGAGAATAGTCCGTGATCGCGTTCGTAGTAGCTATGCTTAACTTACAAGGTTACTCGAGTCCATTGAACAAGTTATGAAGAACGGAGGATTTTAGAAGTGACCGAAATACTGAGGAGGTGTTGAGTATCGGTCTTCTACATAGATGGAAACAGATAGCGTGACAACCTCAGAGATCTGTACGGCTGTATACTAGGTGGGAAGCTGGCGGTAACTGGTGGCTTTATAGGGTATCTCTCATAGAGGAGGGGCAGCCGAAATTCCTCTTATCTGTGGACCAGCCATCAGTGTTGATCAGCTGAGTGTGTCGTCCATGAACGACAACCAAATCAGGGACAATTTTAATCCATCCATTTTGTCCAACATTTGCAAACCGCACAAAAATGACCCTCTTCATTAAAGCATGGCAGACATCGTCATCACCATAGACGGCAACACATCAGTGGTTCACACTGATGCCTAACTGCCAGATAAGCACGAAGAAACAAACCCTGTTTAGGAAGAAAGATGATGAAAGGGAGAAGGGAGGGGACCTAACAAAATAGCTACGTCTATATTCAAACATACAAAATCAAGACGCCCACATCTTGCAAACAAACAACCGGGCTGTAAGTGAAAGTAAGGCAGACTGACCAATGGCGTAGCTCGCCATTCTTCTTACAAGTAGCCGTTTAAATAAAAATGTTATCCACAAAGAACTGTACCTTCTTACATTAGTAGTGACACGTTCAAATGAAAATAGTCTTTTGGTGGACAATACAGCAGTAATTGATAATTCAAGCCATTAGTGATAATGGTTTTCAGCCAAGTTTTGTCTGGACCTAAAGGTTCCGTAAATATTCAATCAGCTGCCATATCTGTCGTTCTTCTGAGTCGTTACACTCAGAACAAAGATCACTTTTTGGCCGTGCCATTCGATGATCGTCTTTTGAATTTATTCATATGTGGTTATATGAATGAGTGTACAGAGAGTAAATTTAAGAATAGACATACTTATAAATATTGTGTGATAAATTTGATTTTTAGGCCGTGCTTGAACAAAAAATGATTGAGTAATGTGTCGACGCAAAAACCGGTTCGGAAAGACTTTAAACATTTACCCAACAAGCAAAAAAAACCACTCGGTAATATAAGAAAAATTGTGTAATAGGGATGAACTGAGCAAAAATGAGCAGGTAGAAAATGTTCGCAAATGCTTGACAATGGACACTCATGAAATACGAAAAAAGAAGATGAACGGCGCGAGTCTACGCTCACACAGGCTTGATGTATGATATTTTGGCCATATCCCCGCAAACGTTAAGCAGACATTGAGCTTGATTACGAGAAGGTGGTCGTAGGACGAGTACTTCACTCAGATGATAGGAGAGCAGTGCGTTACCACCCAGACTAGACGTGTGTGCACCAACCACTGCTTGCACTTCGGCCAGACTGGAGTGCAAGAACCCGCATATTCCACCGGCCTGTCCGTGCATCGATCGGGTAAAGGGAGAACCAAGTAGTTACGATGGCATAAAGTGTCAGTTATATCGACTGCGGAGCATAAAAAACAGTAGTGTGTTGGTATCTGACTTACCTCACGTAAGTCGTTTGTCTCGCGGATGAAAAAGAAATCCAAGTTGCCTAAATACGCGTCCACACACGTATTCGCCACTGAGGACAGCGGTGTGAGAAGGCAACCGAACAACAAATCACCTAGTTCCGATGGAGGATTACGAGGAGGGGGACTGTGTTTGTTGGGGGTACCGGTCACGTTGTAAATTTTATGGTTCTGTAAGGCGGGAACATAAACGGGTAGGAATAAAACAAACAAGCGAACAGGTTTAGCACGATGGCAGCAGAGCGCAGTAAAATTTACTATGTGCATTTATCGATCGTACCGTGGTTTCTCTTTGATATTTTTGGATTAAAAATCCTACCGAATTCCAAACTATAGATAACAACGTCCAGCAAACAGAAAAAAAAGAAATGAGGGTGCTAAAATACCAATACCCAGGTGAACCAATTACAGCAAAGGTACACTATAAAAGAACTGACTGTTTTTGTTACATCTTCAATCTCAAAACCCCACACGTGATCGTCTGTGACCGACGGTTCATGTATTGACTCTGCGAGTGAAGTTGAATTGGGTAGACGAACGTGCTCGGAGCCAGGCGCACTCGATGAAGCAGCGAGCACAGAGACCATGCCGGTGGCTAGAATCTAGACAGATTAGAAAAGGATTCCATTCATTACACTTTGTTGCCAGTAAAAAAGTGGAGACGTTCTCATGGCTGTATATACAGATAACGAGTCTTTCTACCACTAAAGGAGGGTTATAGTCAGGGTGTAGATACACTTACAGTTGACTGCGCGTTCGGCCCATCAGAGTGGTATTAGGCACATTGATGACGTCACATGGTCCAGTGTCTACCAGAATGCAACAACTTAGCAATGTGACTAGAGAGTGGCACGAAGAGACCGCGTGTGTTCTACGTCGACAGTTCAGGCAAAACATTTAGCGACAGCCCGATCGTGAAATGACAGTGTAACTGGTTGTTTGTGTCATGAGCATATCGAGCTAAACGTTTGTGTGATAACCGTGAAGAGTAAAATAACAGTATTGCACCAAAAAAGGGACTTGACAAACCAGGTAACGAGTCTGAAGACAGATTGATCGAACCACGGAGCTCGGCTATTCGGGGAGCTGTACACATGAATGAGAAAGTTATCCCTTATCCGTACAATTGATGACAGAAAAGTATGCTTGATAGTGCAAAGCTGACAAGGTACCCGAAACAAATCAGGATATTTCAAACACAACATAAAATATAGAAAACCGTGACCCGTTAGTGTTATCAGTGGTTAGCAGATTGTGGCACTAGTTAAAGCATCTGTGCTTAGTGCTGGGATCAATAAGGCCCTAACTAGCAGTCGCTCTTCCCATCAAGGACGACCGGGACCCAACAGCAGGCTGGTGAGTGGTAACGTAAGTAACTAGTTGGATGCTCCACATTAAGCAAGTCAAGCAATGTTGGTGGTACCCAAATACAATGTAACCAATCAACAGGGCACCATATTAAATAGCCTCAGTTACCGGACAACAACGATGTAGACGAATACCGCAGTTGACCAGTGAGCGATTAGTAACAACACAAAAACAACAATTATATGAATTTAAAACACTGAGTTTCCTTAAGCCATTTAGTCAAAACAGAGAGAAGACGTATATTACGAGATGTCAACATTTTGATTTACTCTCATCAGTCGCCAACGCAAAACTAGCAAATTTTACAAAAACTACGTGCAGTAACAACAGTTGAACGAACCAACCACATACTTCTGACCTTTCACGCGCTGACAGTGTAATCAATTCCACGGCAAGGAGATTGATTGTGTCAGCGCCTTCTGTACACACAAAACTGGCCGATGTTTTTTCATTGGAATTGCCTAGCTAATCGCTAACGGTTTCGGGTTGCGACTATGTAACAATATCTTGAACGATTTGACAGGGTCAACTAGGTGGCCGGTTGTTAAGATGTGTTTGGCGATCGATGAGGCCGGGGTCTTCGAGCTTGTTACGGCCGGCAGATCGTTTTTTGAGATTGCAGTTGATAACCACTTACGCTGATGCAAACGCCGATCTGTCCTTCTTATGTAGACATCACTGCAACTGCAATTGGACTGGTATATTACGTGGGAGACATGTTAACATCTCACGATATATGTCTTCTATCTGTTTTGACTAAATTATATAAATGTTTCGCTTTCTAGTTCAATGTCGTACCTGAGTTGGATAATGTGAACGCAATCCAACTCAACACAACAAATCGAGGAGAGTGAAAGTTACTCAACGACAAAAACTCACTTCGCTAACGAGCTTAACCTACCTGAACGTGGTCGTCATCAGTGAGGATTAAACGAAAATCCAGGGCAGTCAAAGCACAAGGAACGAGATGACGAAACCGGAACCAAGTGAGCTGATTGAACTCCCTAAGCACATCACTGAGCCGATACCCAAGACCCAACTGGTCAGTTGCGACGTGGTCGGTACGAGCACGGTTTGTTGGCGTGTGAGGCCAATTAGGTAGGTTTCCTAACTGCACTACACTGACTGATGACCCATGCCTGATTGGAACCACATGCAAATTAGGGGACGATGTGGTTAACGTGGAACCTGACAGTTGTGATGATGTCCCATGTTTTGAACCGGCTGAGATAGAGTCTCCAGTGGAAATCACGTGACGACTATCAGTGTGTGGTGTGCTCAAGACCGCTGCAGGTAAAATACCAGTCCTCTCGATGAATGAATCCGGTAGAGTTAGTTTCTCCTCGTGCAATCGAGTAAAACTGTGTATGGGAAGCCAATTCAAGTCCATGTAGTTCACTGTCATTACACTGTCCGATGTTGGGTGGTCAGAAGCAAAACTTGGGCACCCAACAAGAGTGGTTTTGTGTGAATCAATTAAATCTGAATAGAGGTCTGCATCCAATCTGCAGTTTGGTATCGATTCAGTGGTTGTCAGAAGTAGACCTGCAGTGGTGTAGGAAGGGTATTAGCTAACCATTATCAAGTATCTGAAGGGTAATATTGCAAAGGCTACCTGTCAACCTGTTTTTTTAGACCGTGCTATCTACAGCTGTCGCAAGTGCGATCGAAGGATGCGGAAGCAAACACAACCGAATGGATGAGCACAAAGGAGTGTTTTCATCGTTAACTGAATTGCAATGAAACACTAGTCCAGTACAAACAAGTGGAAGCAATCAAACGAGCAAAGCGAACGGACGAAGGACGTAAACTGAAGGAGAAGCATAACGAAAGGAGTGGTCTGATGTCTGGACATCTAAACATCGGGTCCAGTCAACTGTATATAGAAGGAGCCAGTACAATTGACATTTAGAGTTTAATGTTGTTAAAAATACGAATGTACTGAATTTACGATGCAGAATTATGAGCAAACACAAACGTTCGTTCATGATGCTAACGAATGTGAGACACTTACCAGAAGGTGGAAGTGGGTCATTTAGCAAGAAGATTAGTTCTTCTGGCTCTGGTTCTGCGGTTTCCAAAAATACCGTCCCATATGTGGATTTTTCAGGTTCGGTAGACACTAGATCTTCTGAGATCCCAACTGTAGCAGGAGGTCTATCCAACAATTTCCACGTTCCAGTGCCCAATACAAATTCAACGTCATCAATAGTGGACTGATCGGACTCCACCGACTTCGAACGTTGACGAACAACGTGCTAATTCAAAATGTTCAACAAAATAAAGACGCGGAAGAAGGTAGGTAAGCCATATCCCCCCAAAAATTGTAATGTCATTGAAAGGGAGATTAATTCAGAAAGTGCACATCGATGGACAATGCAACAGTTTAGAGAATCGGAATCGTTCAATCGATTGAACAGATTGCATTAGAAACATGGTGAATTCAACGAAAATAGTCAGGAAAAACGGTCACGGTGTGCTTCAAATAAGTAGAGACTTACAAAGTGGATAAGTCCATAAACTACTGGACAAGAATGGCCCAATGGAGATGTGTAGTAGTACACAAGCTATCTGCTGGTGAAGATGTTATCAATCTGCATGGTAAATTCATTTTTATTATGATGCGATATTTGCGAGGCATCATGTGGGCGGTGTATCGCCATACTGTCCAAAGGTGTTTTTAAACATTCGAGATAAACTTAACACAGTGACCAGGAACTGAAAGGTTTCTTGTCTTGTGATAACTTTGAAATGTGCAGTCGGAAAGGCTATGTTGCACGACTTATGCCACGACGGGTTTCTTTATCAGTGCTAACTATAGGCTATCAAATTTATTAAGTCAAAGCTAAAGTTTGAAACAAATTACAACGAAATGTCAATCGCCCCCCACTGGTGCAAAGACCCTACTATTGCCAATAAAATGGGGGAAGTAACAGATAGTTCCTTCTGACGTTTCGGATAGCCCCCAATTAAAATGCGCAGAATGGGTTAGTTCGTTCTGATGCCAACCGCCTTGGAATATCGAAGACGAGTGACCTTGAGTCCGGCTGATGGTGAGGCAGCAACGAATTTCGGGCAATACTTTGAACAGGCTGATTGTAAGTTCGGATGGTAGCGATTGGCACAGCATCAATAGGTTACACAATCTGACGTTTGACTCAACTCGGCATGTATTAACTGAATTTGGTCTATAACTGGCGCACAATTCTCTCAATGTAAGTGATTTCACAGCCACAATGATATTGGTAAATGACGTGAGGTTTGACGGACGGAGGCACCGACTGTTACATTGAGGTTTTTGGGATGTGAACAGTTTTGTGAAGTACGACTAACTCAATAGCGTTAAAGACCCGCTCAATAGCTACCTGAAGACGGTTATGTATTAGTAGGCTCACGTCATCCGCTTTACAAGAATGATTTAGGGCCACTGTCTTTCTCGAAGTGTCTAGCTTCACCTGTTCCTACTGAGCTGGTTAAATGAATCTGTAAATAAACCGAGAGGGATATAACCGTTTTCCGTAAGCGAATCCTACGAGTTATTCAGTTCAGTCTCCAGCATTTCCGCGGAACACAGACGTCTAACCCGCTCAGAAAGTATTTGAACTAGGCCCCGTTTATAGCTGATCGACACGACACTGGTGAAATGCAAGTACTCACTAGTTCACGTGTTCTTACGAAACACTGACCGTTGAACTGTTTTATTACACTTTGTAATCACGAGGACATCACGAAACGATAGTGAATTGCGTCATACGAACATTGCTGTGCAAAGTGTTTATCATATCTAAATGTGGTCAATAATTGCTACAGGTTGTTCGCAATAACGAGTGTGTTGTTCACGTATCTCCTGTATAGTGGGAATTCACGTCAAAACTAGAGAACCGACTGTCAAGTTTAGCGACAAGAATATCACCTAGAATTGGTTCTACTGGGCTTCATATAACTACGCCGTCTATTTGTCTGAAAACAGGAAGCTTCTATTCGAAACGCACGGATAAAAAAGGCATTCTAAGTCGCTCGTGGCCAAGTCGATATTTGTGTTATGTTCATTCGTTAAAACCCAATAAACACCAAATTGTTTCACGCTGTGAAACGTCTGTAAGTAAGGATTCGTTATCTTTGAAGGCAAGGTATTTTTGTCTTGTGTTCGTGGTGTCCGGTAAGTTAACTAGATAAAAACTTTCCATTATGATATATTTAGCAAACAAATCAGGAACTGGCTTCAGGAGTTTTGCCAACCATTTGGCGAGTTTACGATGCAACTAGTGTTTATTATAGATGAAAGTGGTCTCCAAGGAATGTTTGGTTCATGCGTCTTTGGAAGACCATAAAGTTGAGGTGTTACACATCCTGTGAGATTTAAGAAACGAAACGTTACCCTACTGATAAATCGTCCTTCCAGAAGTGTCTGCAGTTCCTTCGTTGATTGCCTAACTATATCAATAAGGTTATCATGATTTCGCTGGAGTCAACACTTCGATTGATAACTGAGCACAGGCGGCATTTGACCTGTTTACTTTGCACAATGTAAAACGATCACTCCGCAACGTTTGTCCGGTTGGACAATGATAACAGATTTATGCGACTCTAATGCTTTCAAGGCCTGTATATGCTGCCATTGTCCTTCGTTTGCTTCACGTAAGTCGATGTTGTTGTTTTGAGTCTATCAACTTGTTTTTCAGTCATCCTTTATTTTCATTGTGAAGTCGCATCCAGATCAGAAAGCTGCTCAAATAGGCGCCCAAACTCAGTCCGTGTTTCAATAGAATTAGTCTTTCGTGGAGGTGTAGGGAACAGGAACCAAGGTTGTGGACACTGAACATGCTCGAACTGTACTATACCATAAACTGCAGCCATACCGTACAACACATAAGCTTTCGAAAGATAAAATAAATCGTCTATAGACAGGAAATCGAAAAATAAATAAGAATCCAGACAATAAAAATCCTGAACAGACAACCACTAAATATGCTTGTGAAATTTAGATTATTTCAGTGAATTAGATAGAGAATTTGAAGACAGACATCGTTAAGTACAACAACTAACAGTTGTCAGTGGATAGTCGGTACTCAGTTACCAAAAGCGCGCAAAATAGAGCTGTAATGTCCGGAAGCGGCAGAAAGTGTGATTAAAATGAGAGTGAATTTCCAAAATTTAAAAGTGCCCATATCCACGATTAAGTGAATACTGACAAGCTGATACGAAACAGTAACGTTACATACATCTTAGCAACATTGGATAGCATAGCAAGAATCGAAAACAACGATACATGTACCGCAAGTAAATTCTGGTGTTTGAAGAAACAAATGTTCTGGGTGGAACGTGCTAATGTGTAACTAGTTGTGGGTGTTGAGACATGTCAGTAATAGAAAATGTTGTGTACGGTTGCTATAGTTAGTTCCATAGATCTTGTAATTGGGATCTGATGTTAAATAACTCCATAGGTCAACAGTAGTTTATGATCACCAGCCTTTCCTAAGTTTTTGCTCAAATGTTGTTCTGCCCAGTTTTGAATATAGATTGCTTGCAATTTGTGGAATTCCCCCGTTTTCTACCCAAATATAGGCAATGTAAATCGCTAAAACGGTTGACTGATTTGCATTTTCGTATCTTAGGTCCGGATTCTGGGAAGCACGAAGCAGTTAGGACAAAAGACAACTTGAGTTTGGGATGTAACATGCAAAAATCAGCAACACTTTCGATATCATACTCATTGATCATATGAGAAAGACTTACAACATCTGTGAGACAGAACATTTGGCGACTTTTCTGCACATAATCTTTCACTCTTTTCTGCAAACGAGCGCGGAGCAGAAGGTCTTCAGAGGATGCGTTTGACTGAAACCGAAGTGACGTAACAGAACATGAGTAAAGCGAGTAATTACTACCTGAGGCGAACGGGTTCTGGAAACAAAAAACGAACAACTCACCAGGTTGAGAGGATAAACCCTTGGTAGTGGAGGACTCGGCAGGGCTGATGCAAACACACCTGTGCCAGTCTGCAAAAAGCACGGGGGGTGAAGAAACAAAAATGGTGAAGCAACATGTGCAACCGGATGGGGGTGGAATGGCGTCAGATAACCACCGCAGTGTACAAAATTCCAACTACTTTGGTGTAAATTTACTGACAATAACCCAATATGGGTCAAAAGTGCAAATAAAGCAGAGTGCCAGTAGCAGAAAAAAAGTCAAGGATAAAAATAACTTAATCCATACCGGGCCAAAATGGTGCACATATAAGGGTGGTAGTCACAATAGGAAATAATTAGAAGGTTACGCATACACGCGCCTCATGTAAAACTCACAGCAATTGCAGCTACAAAGCACTCGCCAACGGTGATACTAAACCGCAGTCCAAAAAGCGCGTTCATACCACGAAGCTGAAACGGTAATAGGTTAGCTAGTTTATCCGATTTGAAGACAAAACTTACGCGTAATTTCTGCATCAACCTATAGTGTAGCTCATATTCCATGAATGGCAGAAGCTCCACGTGAACAGAGGAGTAAAAAGGATATATAATTTGATGCACCTACTTCACTGAGCTCATTTGCTGCCATTTCATTTTTTACTTCTTTCTTCGTACGACAAATACTGAAATATCGATTGAAGAAATAAATTGTGAATAAAGCATGCAGCGCACAAAAACAGCCGGTTAACATGTCCGGCAGAATTTGCAAATGGGAGCGGTTTATAATCTTGAGAGTTCAAATCTGAATAAATGAGATTTGGAAAGTCAGCTTGAAAAAAAAACAGGGTTATTTTAATGGGACGAAACATTGCAAGCAATAGCACTAGGATACAACATACCAGATAGGGTTTCACGATCGCTGGCAAAGTTAAGTTTTGTGTTTTGCATCAATAGTCACATTCCGTTTGGAGCAGGACTCACACACGAGCCATGCGATAGAATGATTGACGGAAACTGCACAAACTGCGACGTGCATATGAATGAATTACTAGCTAAAGAACACACACTAAGGCCGTTATCACGAGAATGTCGGAGTTTTCTTTGTTATGTTAACTTAACGGATTGGTAACGCAATACCAATAGAAGGGTATTTACACAAATTGTATTTAGATCATATTCGTATTGAAATGGTAAAGTTCGATCGGCTAAGTCTGACGTTCGTACTGATCACAGTGATGCACAGGTCAAATTGATGCATTCGTTGGCAATCTTTTGGTTGGTGTTCAATCTTCACCGATTCGTTGGGCTTGGGGTGGATTGTTGCGGAAGGAGACTGCTGTGGCCTATTCACACAGTCCACTAAGATCCTATACACTCCAAACAGGACAGAGTACTAGTAGTATGGATCGAAATAATGATTTTATATAGTATACACTGCCAACAGCCCGGTCTTGAGGACAAACGCGTGTTCACGTGAATTCGCCACAAGGCATTATATTAATTCATCAGCACAGCCCCATAATAACACATTCAATATGCGTCTTGTCTTACAGCATATCCTGATGAGTGGGAACCACAGACTATAGGTTAAGAATCCGTAACGAACGGTGCTTTTATTCTTAAACGATTGCCACTGATTGTTAAACGACAGGAAACACCGCACATGTTCAAGACACAAGTTTAGGAATAATAAATCAGTTGATTATTCCCATCTATATGATCACTACACACCACATGTGGTTTAACGAAAAATGGCACAATCTTCTTCGGTTAAACAACACAGGAACAACAAACGATTCAACGTCAGCGACCCAGTGTCCTCGGATGTGAGTATGAATGCACTGGCCACAAACGTCACATATACAAACATGACATCGCGAGATAGCAACACAGTCCAAACGACGCACGCAATTAGATAGTGATAATCGATTCAAATGGTAAACGTCAGCTGATTTTTAGGACGTGTAGTCTAATTACAATTCGAATAAGCATAAGTATATACACATGTACATAAATAATATGGCTGAACTTAATAACAATACAAAACTCACATGTATTTGTTAGTATTCAAATTTCGCTACAGGGTCAACAGTAGGTTATACTGTCTTATGTATACGCCGAAACAGTGTCAGTTTGAATTACATGTATGCAGACTAAATACTGTCACTGGGCTCACACATAAAAGTCAACATATGAGATACCGAAGGGCTTCAATCTGAAACTACAGTATGAAGTTCAGTGTGAGGACCCTTCCGGCAAATGATTATGATGATTATAACAGTCAGTGCGCTATATGAAAGAGAAGTCAAACTGATATTCTAAACAGTCCTGGCTGAAGTTGAAACGTGAACGCACGCAGTTGGTTTTTGAAACAGAGAGGCACGGAGAAATAGTTCGCAAAAGTAGATCGAAAAACGAGCAAGTGACTTAGCACCGATCTGAACGTTTTACAATCACATGACAAATTAAAAGCATATAACCAACCGAGCTTGTATCAACGAAGGTCTACCGGTGATCGGGAAATCGACTGGAAAATCGATTGAAGAAAGTAGCAGACCTGGAACGAATGCAGCCTTACAAATCTCACACAGGCTAGATGAAATAGGTTCCAGGAGCGATGTTTGAGGCACAGAATCGGATTGTTGAGGCATATGGCAGAGTGAGCAGTTTGAACTGAAAAGAGTAGGTAACACAATGAACTTGGGTAAGATGAGAGAGAATTAATGAAACAGAAATGATGGATAAAAGATGACATATGAAGCGCTAGTCGAGAAAAATAAGTCTCACTAACGTGACAAACAGTGCGTTATGATATCAATAGATAAAACATGCTCATCGGCGACTTCAGTGTTGCTCAGCTACGGAAGGTACCTAACGCAACTGATGTTGAAGTTCATGGTAACAAGTTAGTCGGTAAGTGTTTTAACCCGACTGGGAACATATAATGTCATGTCACATCGAATGCGAATGTAACCGGTGATAGACTGAACGTCGAGGTGGTCTGTTAGTTTGCTAACGAGTAGCCATTATATTAAAAAATGGTATCAATACAATTTCGTATTAAATTGATGATCAAGGCAGACACACGTAAGAGTGTACAGGTATCCTGACTCTCTGAATTTTTACCGGACCACAGAAGTGTGATTACCTTAGATTTGTGAGAGCCTGAGTTTGCTGGGTATATTCATTTCCGTTCAAGTATTTGTCGCTAGGATGGTTATGTGTCTGCAGCAACAATGATTTTGAGGTGATGAGTCTTGCTGCTCAACGTGGAGTTCTCGGACAAGGATGACTTTCTCAATTGACAGAAATATATTTACCATGAAACTGTACTGACGGTGTTGCCTAATATGGTCACAGACTAATCAACGAGTTCAAAGAAGAACCAGACAACAAGATGGTTTATCAGTTAGTACGGTCACTCTCTGTTCAACTAGGGGATTTAATTAACTAATGGCACCTTCAGCAACTGATTAAAAACTCAGACTTATGACCAGATCGTGTCCAGCTGTCCTCAATAGCTCATAAGGGTGGAGCATGGATATTTACTATTTCAACCGAAAAGGATTTGACGTTTGCATGACGCAAGTCTGTGATGAGAAATACCTCTACAACTGTAGGTGTTAATCGCCTTCGGCGGTTGTTAAAACTAAAACAACAGAAACAATTCTAACAGGTCTGACAAGGAGTTGCGTCGATGAGATCAACTGATACAAATCGCTAGATATTAAATGCTTTGAACGTAAATGCACATATGAATTAACAATGAAAACAGCACAAACAATCAGTTAGACAAACGGAGTTTAGACATACAAGAATAAAATGAACAGTGTCTGTCTGGTTCAAAAAATCGCAAATTTCTGAACGTTCATAATACGGACAATCGCTTGATGAAAAGCACAATGCAACATAAACACGAAACATTTGTGGGTATACAAAAGGACGGGGAGATGACCTTAATTTGCAACGCTTCCGTGAATTAGCAGATCCGTTACTTTACGTTTCCGAATAACTCACCTCGGAGACGATCATTTTATGCGACGCTCAAATCTTAACAGGACGTTGACGCGAACGGTATTATCTTCAACCAAGCCAGATCCCATATGCATTGGATTCCAAACACGTTCAACAGCTACTAAAATAGAGGCTGATTTGTGTGCTAAACAGAAAACAGTATCCGGTCATTATAGGCCTAAATGATTACAACCCTCAATGAAAAAATATCGATTCAAACGGAAATGTATTATAGGAGTGAAAACTATTTCAGATCATCAACGGGTTAGAAAAATGCTAACAAAAAAGAACAGAATTATTTGTAACCAACCTTGGTACAATTCTGGACTGTGGTTTGCTATGAGAGGAATGCAAGGCACCAGATGACTTCAAATGGGTTGTATCCGAAGGCAAACATGATGCAAGTGCCTTCGATTTGGTTTTCGATTCTTGTGAACTGAGAAAACCAGCCGAGGAAGGACATGACTGCAGTGACGTGAATGAATCCACAGCCGTAGTTTCTTCAACCTCCAAATCACATTCTGAAGGATTAACTAGTACAAGACAATTGGAAAAGGGGGCCCGAAGTAAAACTACGAAAACGAGATGAGCAACGGTGAAAGCTACCATAACGGTATGAGCTTCATAAACACACAACGATATGAATCCAGCCTAATAAAACGTAACAAGAGAAAAGGAAAAGCTTGTGGAGTAGAATATGCGATAGAGATGAGGTCGAGTGGAGATGAGCTTTCGAATTAGTAAGATAGTGTATGGGATAAGCGAACGAATCGAGCAAACACAAACTGCATGAAGTGGGACATACAAGTATCGCCACTATTCCGAAGGATTACATGTGATGATAAGACAAGTTACAGTAAAATAATGAAACACAAATCATCAGCCAAAAAACCAACCTGTAGCGAGATCTTGTGTCCCGATCGGTTTCATAGTCTCATGAACGTTGTTGCGATTGAGTGGCCTGACAAACTGAGTGTCCAACACGACAGCTGTACCGTAGTTTGACAAAATGCACACATCTTCGTATATGGTACATTCTTCCCTGTAGCCCATTACGGCGGTACAGTGCAGGCTGTGCATATGCTGTACAATTTCAGTACGAAGTTCTAACCACCACGCGTCGCGAAACTGTATACCGGCTGTAAAACGAGATGTGTGCACAATATGGATGAAAAGGTGGGAATGCACGTCAAAACGCTGTGAAAAGCAATGATAACCTGATTTGTAATGAGTGTTTTTACAACAACAGGCGTTTGTTTTCATGGGACATCCTTAGTCAAATGTGTAGACTGCCTAAACCCAGACAGGAGCAGTTGTAACAACCACGGAGCGAATCCGTAACTATGCGATTGATAGTTGGACATTCCCGAGTAGTTGAAAATAGGCAAAATGAAAAATGCTTTAACTGAAATGTGTCCCGATCAAATGCAAACCGGAATGGATTGGAACAAATGGCCGTCGGTTCTAGCAAAAGTGACAAGGAACATTCTAATGAAAAAGCGCATTAAAGGAGAACGGAAACTAAAGAGTATTGGTGTGAATGTAATCATACTAATGACCGCAGCGCGCCTCCATGTGATAGGGGTTTCAACTGACAATTTGCGAAGACACTTGAAAGGCAATGACGCAAACTTAACTCAAAACGGAGGTAAGGGCTTTTGTAACTGGCGGTCACGTGGTTGATCGACCATTCTGTGGCACCAGTAAGTGATCCCACTTTCAGTGAACAGCGATCGGTGGGAGGTAAAACTCAGTTGATACACTATAATTTGATCAACTGGTATCTTATCCGGGGTTTTCGAATTACTAACGAGCTAACGGTCATACTGTTCACGCGATCATACAACTTATGAGGGCTAATAGGCAGAGGATGTGATAATCGAGCGCGGCAACTTCGTTCACAGTTAAGTGAATAAGGTACAGAATCAGAGAGCAAAACATTTCGCGTACAAAAACTTCGCACCTTCCCTTTCAACGAAAACAGAATGTCCATTCGGTGTTACAAGCCATTAGGATCAATAAGGGCAACAAGGGTTTTCGCTATGCTCCTTGTCAGCTCATTAGAAATATTACAAACGGAGAAGTTCCTAGCCCCTACGGATATCAACATGGGATGGAGTCAACCAAGCAGATGAAACAGAACGTCAATCCACAGAGGCTGACCGCTTACAGCAAAGACGCTAGGAATGGGCGCGTGCTAGTATTGCTGTAGTCTGAGGATGCAAAATGTACTCTATGGTAGCCAGTCCGATAGTCCAGCTTCTTGTGCATGGGCCACACACATTTGGTTGAGAGGCTAAACAGAACAACGTCATCAGCATACTCTACGTCGATCGGCTCACCAGTAAGAGAAAAGTTCACGCCATATTCAACTATTAGATTAGTTTACACGATAAAGTTAATCAGAAGTAACGACGTTGAACATTCAAAGGGAACAACTTTCAAAATGACAAACATCTGAAACAGATTTCCGTTCATTCTTACTTCACAAACAAAATGAGATAAGTTAATATAGGAAAACAATTTCCGCGTTTCACGGTGAACCCAGAAACATAACTCCAGAGAGCTGTATGAACTCAAGGGGGAAAAAAGGAAAACAAGCGATATGAGAAGCCGAACGTCACAGAAAATACCTGGAGTATTTTTGTCCATCAAATTAACGGATTTGGCAGCCACAATGCTGCCAAAATGGCGAATCATCCCAGGAACTGGTTGTGAAATGGTAAGGAACGGGAACTCCTGAACACAAAAAAAAACAGTACGAGAATTTACTGACAACAAATGTACATATATACCTGTCACACGAGGTCTGACAGTAAACGTCACGTAAAATTTTCACAGAAGGCTCAAGGGGTCAAGTATGAAAACGGGTTTGTAACATAAATGTTATTACACAAATTCAGGCGTGAAGGTCACTCCGGTGAGTCTATCGGCCAGACAGCCAAGTAACAGAGCACCAAAGCTACGGATATGCAAGAGGCATCCAGTTCACTGACAAAAGCGCCCAAATGAAAAGTGATGCTCAAGTTTTATTAACACAAACGTATTAATGCTGAAGATAGGCCACATCACTTACCTCAGTTACTTATTGTCGAATGGTACGGTACACAGCCAACTCGAAGACAGTCACACAGCGATAAATTCACATTAAACATAAAAGTGGACGAATTCTTGACAGAACCGTTACAAGTATAATAGACAAACTTTCTTGGTCAGATATGGAGCTGGTCGAGACACATCGAGCTGGCGTACCATACAGGTATTCCGTTACACATAGTCTATCTTCACTAATGAGTCAACATCACCTCTGTTGATTTGTTGCAGTCTACCGATTATTTGTTGGCATGTTGTCGATTTGGTGAAGTGTGCTAGGCTTATCCGATCGCAGGTTGTCAAACTCCGTGGCTGTTTATATTCAAGCTCTGATCAGTCCTACATTTTTTCTCATGCTTCACAATGCTACCAGATCTTTGTTCTACATCCAAACCCATAACAGTAAGTTGTTACGTTCGGCTAATCGAGAATATAGCCTCTTTATCGACAAATGACTTTGTCTGTGTTGTGCAATCAACGCTAATTCATTTGTCTACTATTTACATCCAACAACATCCTCAGTTCTTTCATGAACTGTAAATTTCCGTTTGAAGTTGTTCGTCCCATCAAAGACATTTTTCTACTGGTTTCAAGAGGAACTTTAGTCTTGCCAATCTTCAGGGCAATCTCCCGTTTTCTATCAGTCCATCTAATACAATGAGTTGCACGTTCCTTGTTAAACCCACCACAACTGTTTCGCATTGATGTAATGACTAAACTGTCTTTGGTGTGCCGTTTATCATAATACTAACTCTCTTTTCGGTCCGACTGTCGCATCACTTTGGACTGTGTCAGTAACACCGTTCCGTGTTTATTTGACACCATACATTATGTAGCCTACTGGTTCCGTGCAGCTGAGGTTTCAATGACGGCTCACGATTGAGGTTTGTTACATTTATCTTGGTTACTACCGTCCTATTTACCGTCGTAGTAAACCATCGTCTCCATTGCTGTTCCCAACTTGTGACACACAGGCGGGTCGATTTGCTAGCGCCACTTAAGTCATTTGATGTTAAAAATTTACTACATCGACATCGATCCATCGCCCGCATCTGGCAGTGGGACGTCATCCCATCGACTACACGTTAACTATCGATTTTCAGATCCTACAGAATCAATGAACCCCATGACAGCAACTTTGTCCGGCGGTGTAGAGGCATGAGCAGCCGGAACAGAAAAACATTATGAAACAAAGCCTTTGAACACGTGTCGTACCGGCAAAACACGTGAGCCGAACTCGTGTGGTACTGTGTACGTGTACAACAACGTTATAACTAACAATTACGCAAGTACACTGTGTGATTCTCTAGAAATCCCGTGGTTTACGCCATAAAACAGGCCGGCGTTCAGAAGGCCCTGAATATATACGTAACCGAAGCGCTGCTTTAATGGATTCCTGTCAAAGGACGCTTAGAACGAACACTGTCCATAAACTACAAACAGTCGAATATTAATGTTAACCGTGACTAATAAACCTTCCGTATAGATCTTGTAATATTCAACACATACCTCAGTGCGGAGTGGATCGCTTACAAGCGTAACTTACGTGACAATATCCTTCCGGTATCCACCGATCCACTTTGTGCTGTATGAGCCAGTTGTGGATCTGACACACTAAGCGTCGATGCGTTATCTGGCAAAACCCATCGTCAGGTGAATGCTGTATTCAGGTGAGCTATACAGTTGTCACCTGCCATTAAACTCGCCCCTTCAGAGACTAGAAATTTATACGGAGCTTCTATCTTGATTTCGATCATGCTTTCGTATGTGTCAAGTTCGTGTTACGCTCCGACCGTAGTCAGGCAGCTGACAATAGCGACTTTTCCAACAGACGAAGGAGAAACACTGTGGACACACATTCAGTGGGCAACGTATGTGTGTAGTGCTCCAAAGTGTGATATGCTTATTCGTTTGGCTGACAACCGCAGGGATTCTGTGTGACTTCATGAACTCTGTGGCGCTCGTTAGAATAGTGTACAAATATAAATAAAATTCACTTCACAACGCGCTCCAGAAGCAGTTGGTAGGTAATTGCGAAACTTGACAGAAGCAACGCACTACCAACTCGGAACGACCTTCTGCCAATGAAATTTTTCGAGGTACAAACAACAAGAAACCAAATATTGACAAAACAAACTGCAAGCCTGTTCATAATTCGGAGCGATGCTGGGAACAATGGGCTGAATGTTTTCAGTAACAATCCAACTGACTGTCGACGTCGGTGATTACATCTAACATTACCAGTGCCCTTTGATATGCGGACATTTCTCTGCCAACCGAAACGATAGTTACATATAACTTCAGATTACTAAACGGTTGCAGGGCTTACGGTCAGCTCAAACCTCCTGCAGCTCGGTTCAGAAGATGGGGGCGCAGCCCTTATTACGGACCTGATGGTATTGCTCCGGAAGGTCGTGTCAAACAGTGCCCTCAATCAAAGATATTCAATGTCATTCGGACCTCAGTCAGGAGCGCCTTACTGAAGCAAGCTTCACAATGAGTGCTTTCATAACCTGAATGCAAATTACACGCTGACCACCGGGCTGCAATTTCCAGTATAACCCACCAGTCGTAAATAAGGCAGGATGTGCCAGATAGCGATTGGCATTCGTGAAATGTGACCAAGCCAACGAAGCTTGTGGGACGAGATCATAATGCTGAAAGGTCGATAGAGCTTATCCGTTCCGAAGGCACGTCGGCGACCTTTGTCACTGCTGACACGGCGTTCCCTCCACACGCCGTCAACGCTTTGGAGACATCGATGGTCGAAAACAGATACTCTGTGAACATCCTCCGGGTGAATCGACCAGGTTTTGAAACCGTACGATAAGACTGCTGTAACAGTAGCATTGTACACTCGGCCTTTCGCAGAAAGATTGAAATCATGACGACACTACAGATCGCGTAAGTTGGCAAACCCTATGCGAGCCTTAACTAACCGATCTGTAATCTCACCAAACATCCCAACAGCGTTGACACAGCTACCAAGGTACATGAATTTCTCAACTATCTCCAGCGGCTCACTGTCAAAAGGGAGACCAAGCGCAGAATCTTGCCAAACTTGCAATAGCACCATGCACTTAGTAGGTGCAAAAGGCCATACCAACCTGACGAACTAAAGATTCTAATTTGTGTAACATGTTATGTGCTCACTATGAGCCCTTACAGATTACAATGATGTTGTCTGCATACTCTGTCTCTTGAAGACGAGTATCTGAGAGCAAATCCGCATCATCATATTCACAGTTTGTCAGGGGAAACTCTAGGATCTCGTCTATTTCAAAGTTTAACAGAAAGGAGGAGGTTCTACAATCTTGTTGCACCTCACTTGGGATGCTGAAGGTCGGCGACACGCTGCCATAAGCCATAACACGATCCAGGGTCTGGTAGTGAAGTTTTCAACATGATCACATACTTCTCAGGCACACTCTTCTTCGATAGACAATACCAAATTGCAGCTCCGTCAATCGGATCGAAGGTCCCTATGATGTCCAAGAAGCTTGCTCTTTAAGGATGTGTTCTCCGCGCGTTTCGCTTAACCTACGAAGCGAAAGGCTTATACCTCAGTGATATGCATACGGAATGCCTTTTTGAAAATGAGGACGATGTAAGCCAAACTTGTCACTTCGAACAATTTCACTTATCTACAGTTTCTGGAACAGAGCCGCCATCTCTCTTACTAAGGCTAGATCTCCATCTACATCTAGAGCACCAAACAACAGCGCGTCAGAAATAGACAGTCATCAGCACAGACCTGCAACAAACGTTCACTGCTGTCAGGCTGACGAGTATTATAATGGTGTGGGCAACCTGAGTCACGCTCGTCAACACTTACCTAGTCTACCTAAACGTTCAAATCTCCGGCCAGTATAACGACGTCCGTGTGGCGAGTCGTACACATAAGGTTAGTGTTGTAAACCTTCGAAACGGTAAACTGGTTCGTTCTCAATATAGTGGTGCGCTTGATAAAAATCGGATTCCTGTCCTGGTGATAATTAACACGGAAATCTCGGTCCTGAAAATAATGCAACTGTCCCGTGATTTGCACCCAAGACAAGCCAAAAGTCGCGTACAAAAAAGCCTTGTTCCGCCCCAAAATATGTGCGACAAAGGCGACAAATACAAAGTATTTATATGGCGCGTAGTGACCGAACATTCCCGAAAAATCAAGGAGAACAGTTACCGAAAAAGAAAATAGTTAGGGTCACTAATGAGCATAGCGGCATAAGAAGTCTTGACCAGTCTGAACAGTTCCGCTAATCGGGACTGAGTCAATCGTTTTTTTCTTCTCTCGAGGACGGAGGCGGTTTTGGACGGTAAAAGAATAGACGCCCTAACAGTTAGTGAAGTAATGATAAAAATCATCTTTGAATGCATCTAGACTACAGTACGTGGGACATATAACGCAACAACAGAACGATGGCGTTTGTGACAGGTGCCTCTCGATGTTCCAACCATACCCTCGAGTGTGACTGCGCAAAGGCTGCTGTTGACAAGTATTCATTCAAGCAACGCCTTTTCTGCGCATGCGCTCAGGTCAAATCGAATACCGGCTAGTCTAGTGATTTGAGCTGCAGGGCCTCCAAACGAGTGCGCATTGTAAGCACCGCGTAAAAGTTGACCGAGGTTGAAGCTCTAGCACTGCGCTAGAATCCTGAAGCCGTGTTTTGACAAAACAGCAGATAGTGACGACAAAGTTCTTTTAAGTACGTGCACGAGTTGTCTACATGAACGTTTGAACATTAAAGGTGGTAAGTTTAAATGATGTTTAGGGGTGGAGTGGGGGCTTGTGTCCTTCAGGTAAAAGAACCTTTATGTTTCGTACACTATCATTCTGGCTACGATTTTCGTGGCAAGCGGCAAATGAGGTAAGTCTCTACTGTGTACATGAAAACGGGATTTGACGGTTACCAAGTAAACCGTTATTCAACAGAATAAGGGAAAATGAGACAAACTGGCTTGGTAAGGTAAAATGTGACATGGAAACAGAGCAATTCATCGACACCTTGGTCAAAAAGTGGTAACAGGAAGACAAGATAAAACTCATAACTTATATGAATTTATATATCCACAATTGTGATGGTAGAATACTTCTCGGTTGCTGTTAGAAGACGCATCTCCTAACGAAGCAGCTAGGGCAAATCAAGTCATATCGACTGATCGATCCGGCTTCGAGTGAATCGATCTGTTTTAGCCCACTCAGTTACTCAGAATTCAGCTGCGCGATCGAACGCTTGTATGTTACCTGAACTGTTTTCTTGCGTTCACTTTCTGATGTCCCCTATAACGCGATTCCTTCTATCGCTCTGACTGCCATACATGATCGACTCCTTTGGTCTGCTATGAATCTTGTCGGCCATGTGTGTTATTTATTTCTCGTCCTTCCAATAAACACTGTTGCCACAACTATTCTCCTTCTCGGTTCTGGGTCAAGCGATTGAGCGCGTACCAAAAAGGACGATCCAATAGTTGCCCAGGCCGAAAAAGGGGGTTGGCTTAAGGGGCTCTACCCGGAGCCTTTGATTCAAAAGGAACATAACCCATAAAGCAGCTGGCCGATGCACGGAGTTCGCAGGCCATTGGGGGCCACTGATCGGTAGTGGTTAGGTTCGGATAAAGTCCATTCATCTTGGATGCCAAATGCACCCTGCATGCGGTTGCGACAGAAACAACACAGCAGTTTGAGGAGTCGCCAACGAAGGCGGATCTAAAGTGGTAGATTTGTCCAACCAGAGAGTATAGGACGGATAGGATTGTTGAGATGAATGCCTCGTGTTGCTGGGGCCCGATAACGAAATTGGCTTATACGTCCTTCGAATGGGATCCAATCACTGAAGGTACTTGTCACACCTAGCGTCCCCGTAGAAGCAGGTGATCACCGAGGTGATTCGTACACCTTTCTTGGTTTTTTTTCATGATTGGTAAAGACTGAAGATGTCAGTACGCCATAAGGACAGCATGCCAGACGGAAGATATACTCTCCGGAAACCCATGTGATCCTGTTGGGGCGGGGTAACATACACCATGTCGTATTGCCATCAAAGAGCTTTTGTGGCATTTTATAGGAGACCCGGCTGCCACGACGCCCTTGTGGTATAACCGCTCATTGTCTGCGACTGCTTATTCGCCGGAAGAACCCCACTTATGTCGCAGTTGGCCTCCACGCAGAAAGGTTTGTGTAATGTGTCTGAATCATCCAGTGATAACTTTGAATACTGAGAGATGTTTGCCGCTACTGTGCTTCGCAAACTAAACGTATGATGCCAACAACATGTCCGTGAATAATAAGTTGAGTTTTGAGCTGACAGCGGCCACATTGAACACATCTTCATGCTCAACCCGAGGCCACAGTGCCATCGCTCGCATAGGAAACCGTCTACTTTCGTCACCTTCGATATCAACAGATAGTTAATTCGGTTGACAGAGCTAAATTTCAAAAGTTTCAAATATGACAGTGTGATCTCGAGAAATATATTAATGTCTGCAAGGCGATACGTGGTCGGAACTCGGACCGGGTTAAGGTTATCGGTTAATTTCTGCAAATAGCATCTCATGGGGGTTTTGACAGTATTGTCAAAGCCCATCTTTCATATTCAAACCTTGTGCAGGAAGAGATCCTGGAGAGAGAGAGAGAGAGAGTTCAGCCGGACGGTGAATACCGTGCTAGGGAGATAATGCCAGGTAGTGGAGGTTCAAACAGGAAGTAGGCGGATGACACTGCCTAACCTGTGATACATCGCGGACAGCTCAAAAAATCCTCAGCAGATTAGAGAATTCAGTTCGTCAACAGTGAATAACAATCTTACTAACGAAATACAAGACGCTGTCATAAGATTGATGCTACCCAGTAATTTTTGAGGACTACTATTACATTTATAAGGCACCTTACATTCTCTTGAAACTGAGCTGGATCTGTGGGACACGAATGACAAGAAAGGAAAGTGAAAACGTGATTGGTTCCAACAGAAATCGCGAAACTAGGACTTGACAACTGAGCAAAGAAAGCGGATGTCGTAAAATGAAAAAGATACAAAAAAGACACTCACAGTACTTAAAGGAAATAAAAGATTCCTTGAACGGTCATGGGAACAATTAGCCCCCTAGTGGTTGGTGAGAACCGTTGTGGGCCCTTAAGTCAAATATGCGGACTGGTAAGAAAATCAGTCTCTGAAGGCAACCCAACGAGACCGAACAACTACACCTCAGCACTGCGTATGCATCAGTATCATCGCCACATGTACCAACTAGAAGGAACTAGTTAGTTACAAGGATGCGCTAGCCAGTGGGGCTCTTTGATTTATGCGTTCTGTTCAACAACAGATGCAAACACCATGGGAATGAAGGACCCCGTTAGGAAACACGACAGTTGCTCAGAACAAACGGGAGTGACATTTGTAGACAGCAGATATAACAGCGCTTGGCTCTGTTATGGTTTTTTTGTAGCCTGAAGATAGGCTGCGCAAACTCCTGAAAGCTGAATGTCTGTTGAGAGAGACACAAGCTACCGTGAACACAGATGTAAGAATAAAATATACGTGCTTCAGCTATGAAACCAACCAGTCAGATTGCCGTATAATCTCTTGATTGTTGAACCGAAAAAATAAAAGTCTGAACACCTGGCAAATTAGGAAAACCGCATGCGTACAAACACTGTAAATCACTTTAGTTGTTTCACTAACCAGTTATATCGACTGCATTCGTGTGAAAATGGTTATTACAAAACGAGCTGCCAGCTCAGTTAATCGTGAGTGCAGTCAAAAATTAGACATTATGCAGACCATTCTGAGGCGACCCATCTTACCTTAAAATAGAAAACAAACGCAATTCGCTTAAACACGCATAATTAGGTGTATTCTATGACCACACCCCACTTAATTCGGGTTCAACTGTTCGGTTTTGCATAGATACCGTGTCGGTTGCAAACATATGAGAGTGCACGATGGTACCAAACGACAGACCGACTACAAATGATTACCCGGTGTCAATAACCACCTATAACTGTGATAGGTGTGCACATAAATTGTAATGTTTAGGCTAACAATCCGACAAATTTCAGCTTGTTTACAACTGTTCCAAATAGGACGTGTTGGATATCCAGTAATCACAGACAGAATCACATAGGAACAACATTGTTGTAATAATTAAACAATACACAATAGAAAACCTGATAGTGTAAGGTCACAAGAGACTTACAGGTATCGACAGAAAGTCTCACAGTGGGTGTTCGGATATGGCAGTAATACGGAGTAAAGCGTTTATAATAAGCAAGAAACATACAGGAAAGAGTAAGACGGACCAGCAAGTACTAGTAGAATAATATGAATGAAATAAGAAAAAAACGGGAATACGTGAGGGCGTAATAAGGTGTAATATATACTGGTAGCACAGCAAATTCACATACCCCCAAGCCCAACGTTTCTTCAATATTTCCAGCTATGACAGGCCCTAAAAACGAGTATGCAAAAACGCAAATTAAAACTTTACTACCGACATGTTTGCCAGTAGTGTGTAAAACAAATAGGAACTTGAAAGGTAAAGAACATATCGATGTCACGAGACCGAAACATGAGAGAAAACTAGGCAATACGGGAAAAATTACCATTTGGGTGTCTTTTGATTTTGGTCAGCGGTAAATATTGCAATTAAATGCAGAGGCATATACTGACCTTTATTTGGCAATTCCCACTCGACAAGCGTTGGCGACTCCGAAAACTCGATTGGGGAGCCCGTCTTAACTTCTGCAGACCCATAAATTTTCCTACAAGTGCGTACAGACAAAATTCTGTGAATCACCGGTAAATGTTAGGAATATGAAAACTGATTAGAATATGCGGGTTTTTAGTAAAATATTTATTCCGAAACTATCTTTAGTCCTTTAATTTTTATTATAGTTTAGAGCCAAATGCTTCGGACATTCGGAATAATGGAACGCAAGAGAATGCATTCACTGCGCTGGAAGTCACAGTTCTAATACGAACGTGAATTGGCAAGTAAAATCGATCAATGGTCAAATAAATGAAGAGAAACGAGTGAGCGCTTGGATAAACAGGTTCACGAACGACTGAACGCTCTGGCTTTCATTTGGCACGTCCTGAGGCGACAAAAATTCGATCAGGAAATGAAGTTAACCAGTACATTACAAACAGGAAAGAAAAACAGATATTCCAGATTTTTCAGAGGACGTATAATAACAATCCTGAAACTGAATAACCTGAGGTTAAGCAGCAACAATGCTGCGTTTGCAGATGTATTCTGTATGCAGAACATCACTGCAGCTAAGGAATACAGAAAATTGAATCGATGATTTATAAATCGTTGCATCAAATGAAAGAAACAAACATTGCATAAATTGTGTGACAGATTGAGTGATTATCAAAATAACGTTTGTATTACAGAGTATGGGGTCAATTTGTACTCAATTAACTTATAAGTGGTTCACGTAATATTGGTCAAGCTGTACCACCACCGGAAATAAACTTCCAGTTGTATGGATATTAAGAAAACATAAGAAAAAATCCATGGACAACGGTGTCCTAGTTAGCGGTGATGCGTGGATAGCTTGAATCAGTAGCATAACCTAACTTGCATCGTTTAAACGAATAGCACATACTGTTAATTAGGAATACATACGAGTACCAAACTTGAGTACCCACAATATGGTTGTTTTAATCTTACACCCTCTAAGAATGTTGTAGCCACATGGATTTAATGTTGGGTAGGGAAGTCGAATGCATTGTTGAGTGATTAGTACATCCAGAAAGCTGCACTAGTAGCAAAGAGTATAAATAAAATGAAGAAGAAACCCGTATCTCTAGGAAACAGTTACTTTCGTAATCTGGATCACTTTAGGTGATAGAGATATATCATTCTGAAGCCTAAAAGTAGCATAAATTAGGCGGTCGTGTTAGTCATCAACTGCAGAGCACGGTAGCTTGGAATATTGAACATGAACAGTTACCTATTATTCTACCATCACTGTCCGTGGGTAAACAAACGTGAGGATAAGAAGATATCTGGCAATAACGTTCAAGCGAGGTCACTTGACTGACCATTAAGGAAGCACGAAGTTAGATGATCGCATCAAGTACTCAAGATGCTAGCCAATTTTAAGCAACATTGAACGAACGTTGTAGACGTCCTAATCGACTGACATAGAGGGCGGCGTTAGGAGCAAATGATAGCTTGGTGTGGACAACTGAGAACGGACAAGGTTTAGTTAGCCACTGCAGGCCGCGTTCGGGTTAGGGCTTTCGTGAAACACAGAACGGGTGGCTAAAAATATAACAAAACATCGCGGCTAATCGCATTTCATTATTATTAATTGTATTACTGATTTGTAAGGTATGCTTGGTTGATGTACTGAGAAAAGAAGAGGTCACGATGACAGTCAACTTGACAAAAAAAAGCATACCCCATCATTAGGTAAACAATAGTATTCACATTAGAGACAGTTATTAGGTGACAAGCATGTTGCGTTTTGGTTCGCCTAGTCGTTACTATATTCCACCACCTTCACTCCAGCAAATCGGTTGTTTGAGTCCGACACACGTTCAAACATACAGTTTTGATTATCAATTCTCGCAAACGAAATCGACACAACAACGGGCCCTCTTTCTGAATGACTGGTTTTAATTGATCACAATTTAACTCAAAGCAACTGGTGCGCGGTGATACGTCTTTTATTCAGGAAACAACCTGAGCACAATCTCATCACAACCTGTCACCGAATTAAATGCAAAAGTTACAGACAAAGTTGTCTTGTTCATGTCAACTTACGCCCAATTTCGGTTTGGTTGTTTATCCGCAAGATGTGGACAAATTGATGTTGTAAGCTTAGGCTAGATGTAAAGGTTTTATTAAAACTTAGACCATTTCTCAAACCTCTGTTATACTAATAAACTAGGGCTTGTTTTTCTTCTTGTGGTTGCAAGCAAATAAACGTCAGTGCCAACTAACGATTTATTGATGTCATTGACGATGATTGTTTGTATAGACGGCCAATCGGCCCATGTTACAACCATACGGCATAAGATAGGTGGGTAGACAATTGATTAAAATTATGGATGGCGTTCATCTCCTAGGACTGACAGAAGACGACAGTGGGGTACAGTGAATAGTCAGGGTCGATAGTGTGACCATTGACGTTACATTGTCCCCGAAGTGAATACAACCGATGAAGCGAATCAGTGAAAACCGTAAGATATCGTCTAATATCATCGTTCGTAACTTGATTGTTTGTTTGAAAAAGTTTAGAACAAAGTTTCATCAAGTAAATTCATTCTTTCTATCCTTCAGCTCAAAACTATGGTTGTTTCTCATTATCGGACTCAACTAGTGATGTCCACAGTGATGAACGTGTAAGGCCGCACAATAAACTTTGCTCCGGATAGGTTGGACCAGCGTGTCGAAAAGGCGACTACTTTTACAAACGAACACAATAGAAAACCGAGAGAAAAACCAGGCCAAACTGATCAGTGATTCAGCCCGAGATACATACGTAATTGGATAGCAGCAGAATGAAAATCTGCACTACTGATCACAGCAATTAACATATGATTAAATCGGCTTCATCCGAATGCAAGCTCAATGCGGACTGACATGCCTTCATTAGCGCTAACAGTACAGGCGTGGACAAAAGCATGTGAACTTATTTGGAAAGATCAAACAATGCGAAAACCACACGTTTGTTTAAATTGACTGATTTAAACAGATCGAACATGGAAACGAAGAAACGCTGTGACTTAAACACACAAAAATAACTTCCAAAGGAACTCCAATGCAGATTACAATTATTCACCGAAATTTACTGAAATAAACAATATGCACAGTATTACGACACCGTTAACTCTCCAGATAAGTTGATTATCATATCAATCGCTATAATTGCGTATTGTTGATCGATTGCTGTTCTACCGTTCCTCTATTTTCTTAATAGGTTCCCTAACACAAAGCTGTGCATATATGAAGACGTCTGCCTTTCAAACGCCAGAGATTCATATACTTCAGAGATGAACAAGAAAGGGGGTTGGATAATTTCGTCGTATTCCAGTTGAAATTCCAAGGGCCGGCAATACGCTGTCCTAAGCTCTAACACGACTCGAGGTCCGACAGGTAATTGCTCCCAGAATATCGCTATAATTTTCGAGCACAATGTTCATTGGTAGAAAGTCCCTGAGTACCGATTTGTCAACCGAAAAGTTGCAGATTGTGAACAGACTCACTACTAGCTTCGCAGATTGCCTAGTTCAGGTCCTGCTACCAGTAGCTCGGATGAGACAGAATAGCTTTCGAGAGTTCCAGGTAGCAAATACTTGTTCCGATTCAACGGCACGCTACGTCTGCTACTGATTGTCAAGCGAGTTCTTTTGTTCAATCCTTATATTTGCAAAGTATTGGATGGTTAAATCATGTACTAAAGATGCCAGCTAGTCGCCTACCACATCGACCACTCTTTGTCGACGTTGCGGCCGATTGGCACAGAGTGAGAGGTGGACAGATGAAAACTTGGAGTAGAGAAAAGAAATCGTTCACCAAGGGGGTTGGCCACTATGGGTCGGGTTCGCCTCCTAGACTGGGGCACCTGCGACTCACAGAGTCGGTGGCTGGAGAAGTTAGGTGGGATGGCGGCCAATCGAACTTAGTGGTGTGAATGTTGTCATTGTCTGGCCGAGTTGTCCGTGAAGTGAGTGCACTTAGTGAGTCAGGGACAGTGAAAGCTGTAAACAAGCTGTTACGGTGATGACGCCTTACTTTCACCTACAGCTTGGTTGTGTGTCTCCGAGGTGCAGGCACCTTGATGTTGTATGTTTAAATGAACAAGAGGCTACTTTTAGTAGATAAGTCCCTTTCCATCATACCCATTTTTATCTTCTTCCTTTTTTCATAGTTGTCAAGTATATAAGCATCAGTGAGAACCATTGATACAGCGTTGCCCATGATGATGATAATGATGTCCACCAGATATCGCGATTTTCTCACACCTACTACTGAAGTTTCAAGAGAGTAGCTTTGTGAACTGAACTATATTCCGTGCATAGTGGTATAGTTCGGCGAACGTCAACAAATTCGAATTATTATATACAGTCCCAGTGATTGGCAGCTGAAAGGGCAATAGTACCACAACAGGCAGTGCCAAACATGCATTGCAAGCGTATGTGTATTCAATGTCGTCTGATGAGCGTGGACGTAGACTAGAGGCAAGCGTACACCCGTAAGAGTAATGCGTCTATGTCCTTCCTAAATTAGATGTGCCAATTTGTGGTTGACGACGAAGAGGTCTCCAACCAAAATGCAAAGCGTATTTGATATATAACACTGTATGATCGGAATACACGCAGGTGTAACCTTGGAAACAGCTACGCCACCGATGGCTGATGACCATGTGGTCAATCTGTGTTAACGATTGACTCGCCGACGGAGGTCGCCAGGTGGCGCACTAACATCTTGAACACCAAACGTTAGCGCGTCAGAAATAGACAGTCATCAGCACAGACCTGCAACAAACGTTCACTGCTGTCAGGCTGACGAGTATCATAATGGTGTGGGCAACCTCAGTCAGGCTTGTCAACACCTAGCTAGTCTACCTAAACGTTCATATTTCCAGCCAGCATAACGATGTCCGTATGGCGAGTCGTACACATAAGGTTAGTGAGCTGGTGATAAAAGTCATCCTTGAATGCGTCTGAACTACGACGTGAGGACCATATGACGTAACAACAAACGATGGCGTTTGTGACAGGTGCCTCTTTTTCGACTGTGATGGTGCTTTCCACTCAACTGACCGATCCACAGTAATTTTAACGGACAGATGTACCATGTACGTAAGCGAAGGTACTGTCGGAATTTTATTCCCATGTATCAGCTCAAGTTAAGGAGTTCGGTGGACTGTCTGGCAGTTTAAGCATCAAGAGTGGCGTGCGTCCGGGCTGTTCAACAACACCAATTTTTTTTTAAATTTGTTTTTGACGAAATGACGAAGGACGGTCTGTCATACTCACAGGATGTTTACGTGGACCTTCTGTCTGGTGGGCGACTGACTGTCCTTGATTATGCTGGTGACAAGGTGTCGTTGTTTGATTATTTTCAAGCAGTACGGACAATGTTACTTCACTCTTTGCAAAATACCTTGTAACCTCAAAGTACAAAGTGTTCCCACAGAATTACCGTGGTTACATACATTTAATATTGTGTAGAGAATTGACAAAAGTTACCGACAAGTGCGTGTATTAAAGAAGTTGGATCAGCGGCTGCGAGGCAATGAGAAATTAAATGAAAATTCGTACATCCAAGGTGAGGGCTCTGTCCGAAAATCTAGACCATCTCTGGCAACAGAGAGGCACAGTTCTGAGGCTTCAGGGTAACGTAGATGAAATGGCTATGATGGTCGTGCAGCTTTACGGCTACGAAATCAGGCCACGCAGGTTGGAAGACATGAACCATCCTCAGGTACTTGACCATCGGTATTTGCGTTCGGTCGCTCGCATCGAGTGGCAAGAAAAGGTAAGCAACGAAGAGGTTAGGAAGTAGGTATTTGGTAGTGACTGTCAGGTGAGCCCTTCTTTTCTGTCTACACTTTTGTACAGACTTAGACGGTTAGGCCATGTACTGATAATGTCAGCCAGTCGTCTGCCATATCGAACACACTTATGCATATGTTGCGGCCCACTGGCGTAAGATGAGTTTAAAAGATGATGACCTGGCCTGTAAAGATGAAGTCGTTCACAAAGGGTTATCTACTACAGATCAGGTTCACTCCCCGAGTTGGGGTATTCGGGACTCGCAGAGTCGACGACTGAAAAATTTGGCTGAGACTGCCAAAATCGGGGTCAGTGGTGTAAATATTGCCACTGTTAAATCGGGTTGTCTAAGTAAGTGTATTGAATGACGCGCGGCAGCAAGGACCGTAGGGAAGGTGTCTTGCTGATTGTTCGTTCGCAAGGTGTGCATGCTTTGATTTCAAACATTTTTCAGTAGAGACAGTTGCTTTCGATAGTTAAGTCACCTCCGGTCGACATTTTTACCCGTTTGTCTCGGCTTGCATCTTAATTCAAACATCAGGAAGAATCACTGGTGTATTGCTAACTTTGATAATGATATGGCTGGCACACTAACTAGTGAAGCTACCACCAGTGATCCGGAACAAGCTGAGGGGAGTTTCTACAAGCACGCAACCATAACTGAAATGCAGGAAAATCGATTCGATCTGTTTGGGTATCATCAGCACTATGCACAGAGAAGACTCGAACCCACGACCTGTAGTTGGACGATCAATCGGCCAAGCATTTAGATTGCACAGTCTGTAATGAGTAGGTCACAAACTCTGCATATCAGCTGAACGTTTACTACAATCGCGTTGCTTACTGACATTCTCGGCAGTTGATTAAAACTGCGGGGTACTCAAATATCAACGTGGTCTAATGAGTAAAGTGGATGTGTGTCGTCTGCTCAGCTAGAGTCTTCGTGTTTACTCTAACCGATGGATAAAAACGCTGTTCGAGTCGGCAATGTACCACGATTAATGGGGCGTTTGTATTCTTAACATTTCAAGTTCGTCTGCTTAGCTTTGTTTTGTCAATTTCTATGCCTTGTGACAAACTGTTTTTTGTCAAGGTTACTTCAAGTCACCGTGGAGGTGAGCGGCGGCTGGAGCTACAGTACCGTCTGGTCAGGTTTATGACAGTGTTATACCAAACAGTGTAGGGAATCTCTCACACCTAACAAATAGATATAATTTCAGCGTGGTTTTAGCAAACGCGCGGATCTGTTCATCACCTATGTGAAACTATACCGATAATTAGTCGAGAGAATGAGTGAACTTCACGTGATTCCTGATCGAAAACACGTCAATTATTATTTAATAAGAAACTACATTTGCGACTACAAACGTTTTGTTACCCGATAAAAAATAGCGGGCATTCCAGCAGTACTCGTTTGAGCCATGTAGGACGAAAAAGTGACGTAAACTGAAGCGATTACTTCCGTTCTTTTAAGGTTACAGACAATATCGTTGTTTTAATTCTAAGGCCAACTAATGTCACAAGTTGAAAGGTAACAGAAAATCAATACCTGTGTTGTTCACTGGTTTTCTTGAAGTCAGCCATTTATTTCAAAAGTTGTTCCATCAACTAATACCATAATCCCTGACCAACACTGAATCAAATCTGCAAATGTGAACAATGATTCATTAGGTGCAACATTCAAGCCCCTAGGGACACCCGACTGTATTAACGAGCCGAACGAGTAATCATTTCATGAACCGATTATCAGTACACGCAGTGTCGAGTAGAACAATGGTGAGTCAAGTTGGTGGTGCATTTTCTACAGAAAAATAAAAAAACGGAATGGTCGGAAAGTTTAGTAATTCATTATCAACAGTTAGTTCATTGCTATCATTCAGTCGTAATGACGGGATTGCGCAGTTTAAGAGAGAGAGAGAGAGAGAGAGAGAGAGAGACAGAAGAGGACGGGTCACCATTAAAACGGACAACACATTAAACACCGTTCTTTGCAGAGCAAACATGTGATGAAGATGGACTTAACTTTGAACACGAAGACCTAAATAACAAGGCAAATCCAGTATCATAATTAGCCTTCCGGGGACATAACGGTAGTTCACGAATCGATGTAACCTATACCAAATAACAGACTGCGAAGCAATGACTCATTCAACTAAGTACGGTTGGCAGTATCCGTTTCGGACTAGTCTTTCACAATGATCGAAGCCAAAGGACACTTACGCTTTAAACCAACACCACAAGTGGCTTGCGCTGTACCACTTGCGGTTCCATTCACACATCACGTATCCACTGTAAACCCGAAGGTACAAGATCAGGAGGTGTGTGAGTAAAACCATTTGTTTCCAGCCGATCAGTGCTTATCAGCCAACTGATAGGCTAGCAAGAAACTGAAACCTCAATCTCTCGGGAAGTAAACAGAGAGGTACTCCAGTGGTAAGATGTAAACCAGGGATAAAAATATTGAAAATATAATGCGGGAATTAGTTTAGTATAGGAGTACACGTTAATGACTCCAGAGAAGATAAGGAAGAGAAACAAAATGCACAGTTAGCGTGGAAGAAAACGGACAAAACACCCACTAGTACAGCTGAAGAAAAGGAAGGATGGAAAGCTACAGACACACAGATTTCCAGAAAGAAGAACGGATGAGCTGCCAAACGACGGTGGTCGACGCAAACGAAGAAAAATGAATTTAACTGATATAACCTATTTCAGCCTAACGTACTCGTTGTCTCTTCGCCGACGGTGTGCTATGAGAAAGTTGTCGACCTAGTAATCCAAGGCGACCAGCGTATTCGCGACCACATACTTCGCAACGCCATGCAGTCATGTCACCACGACCTTTGGCAACACGGAATAGAGAAGATCCCCTACATGACTTTCGTTGCGCTAAAACATTCATGTTTTTCTACCGTTACGAGGTAACAACATAATGTGAACTTCGTTCAGTGACACCCCTCACTACGGAGTGAGTGGTTGGATTTAGAAAGAGGTTTGTGTCATCAGCCAATATCACTCATTAAATGGTGTCCTGGCAACTCGGTCTACTGTTTCGTTGACCTCACTTGGAGTTGGCATCAGAACTCAAGAATAATCAACCGGACACGAGGATCAATCAGAACAGTGCTAGGTTGGCCGTTGTATACAAAAGAGGTTAACTTCGAAGGGACTGTCAAGCCAATCTACTCTATAGTTCTTTGTACTTCCTTAATTGGGCCAGTTTGCCATTATGGTACTATTGAAAGCTGGACACTACGAATTTGGTAGATATTACGTTTCTTGAAGTCCGAACAGCTTACGAAGCTGTTTGAAGCTGACGACAGAAATTCACGGTTGCGAAAGTCGTCGGTTCCCATCAAAGTACAGATAAAACCTTACCGCGCACGTTAAAACGCGAAGCACGATATCAACACACGCTTCCATTCACGACACTAACTGTCATAACCCACAGATGTACACAGAATGTTAAAAGTCAATCATTTACACTTAAGTTTGGCTAATCCTCGCATGCAGCCTAGGGTGTACTTCCTTTAACGTTAATCGCATATCATCGCCACTGCCGGGACTTGAACCACGGAAATGCTGTTCATGAGGCAACCGTGTTTACCACTGCGCCATTGACCTCACGTTAGGCACGACCGAATTATCACATGTGAACACTCAACCACTTTCGCTTGTGAGTAATGATCAGGTCCTAATCGAGGGGTCATCGATTGGAGTTAACAGACAGTAACTGTGTCTCCTCTCGAGGCGATCGGGAAACCTGATCATTACTCACAAGCAAAAGTGGCTTAGTGTTCACATGTGATAATTCGGTCGTGCCTAACGTGAGGTCAAT